>OX451215.1:169022533-169334511 GCA_949628195.1 Phasia obesa | reverse complement strand
TCTTGTGGCTTTTCGTCAATAGAAAACTGTTGATCAAATCACTACTAAACGGCAAATGTGAAACAACAGTGAATTCTTCTAGATAAAACCGCCCCGAAGAAAATTCGATTAAAGCGGTTGGTAGGGTTGTGGGCATTTTTTATACAATCTATACAAACTATTTGGAAAAAGAAAACAACTATAATTGTAGATTATTATTCATGACCATTGGACGAATTAAGGGAGTTAAAAAATATTCTGTTTAAATAGAAAACTAATTTGTTTCTATTGAAAAACAAAGCTTTTAATAGTTTTAATATTAAGTTAAAACAAAATGTTTTTTATACATTTCCACTTACAGTAGCGCATACTAAACAGCATAAATATAAGGCAGAGATAAACAAATTTTAACTTACAAGGAGCTGTGAGGAATTACAAACATAATGCGGTGTGATTTTAGTACATCTACAACTGCGCTGAAATAATCGTTTCGCGAACAAATACCATGTCATACGTAAGCAGGTTTGTAAGGAATAACTCTTCATTCCCCACATCTTGCTGATACTGATCGATTACATAATTGTAAATAGAAAAAAAATACCAGATGTGAGTTTAGAATTGTGATTTTGCTGCTTTCGCATTTCTTCTTCGAAAGAGGGAGATTATATAAAGAGATAAAAAAATTTAAAAATCGCTGGCTAAAGTATGTCAACTGTATAAATAATGTGTTAACCAGTTGATTTTTCCAAAAAATAAATCTTAGTGATCGATTTTCCTAAAAATGTTGAAGTCGCATTTTTTCTCCTTTTATTATTTTGTCAAGACATATTTTCATATCCTCATAATAATGAAAAATATAATATAAAATTGTTGATACTATTCCTTCTTATTTTTTTAGAAATGTATTTAAAATTTTTTGTAAAGATTTTGTAAATGTTTAATATAGATTCATCTGACAAAAACTAAAATATGTTTATTATCATAGATAAATGCATGTTTCTGAACATTTAACATAAATAGAAGACTGCAATCACATGAAAGAACAATATAAAAGACTTTAAACATTTCATTTAACATATTTAAAAAAATAAAATTTAATCTGCCTTAAATGGCGCTATAGAAATGTAAATAAATTTTGACTCGTAGAAACAAAACAAACCAAAGCGAAAAATATCTGCTTAGCCAACGAATTAACTTGATATATATATATATATATATATATATATATATATATATATATATATATTATATATATATAATATATATATATATATATATATATATATATGTATATACCTTGGCGTTGAAAAAATAATTGTGTTTATATTTTTTTATAATTTTTCTTCAATGTAACCAATAATTCCAAATTTTAATGTAATAGACCCTACGATATATTTCTATTAGTTATCATTTCAAACCTTCTTTATTCTTTAATGTAATAACACGTGACTATAAGAGCATCATTCTTTATACTTTAACAAGAAATATCCAGCACAACTTAAAAGAATAATTTAAAAAATGTAATTATTTAAGCTAAACATTAATTTATTCATTCAATAACAAATTGCAATAAATAAATTATGAAAATAATTTAACAAAAATTCCATTTAAAAAAATATACAAATTATATACATAAATACAAAAAACTTTCTCCCTCTATAAGAAAAAATGGAAAAAAAAACACAAAACACAGCTACAATAAAAATAAAAGACATTACGAAAAAATGTTCGTACTTAAAAAGATACGAATGAATGAAAGTCACGACTTATAGCTCAAACAAAAAATATCAACAACATGACTAAAAGTCAGCTAACAAACCAACGACAAAATGAGCAAAAATATTTTTACTTTAAACGGTTTCATTGAAAGAAAGAAAAATGAAATCAAAAGAGAGAAAATAAAAAAAATGAAAGCAACACGGGCTAAAGGGTTTTAGTAAGAGTCAGCTCCGGTATTAGTGGAGGTGGTAGTAGTTGAGGATTTGGTATACACTCACTTGTCAACTTTTTATGTCGCTTAAATGTAAAAGCAAAATATAAACTATAGAAAATATAAAATAATCTGTGCAAATTGATTTGCATGCATGTAACGTCATTAAAAATATGTTGAAACTATTATGCTTTTAGCTTTAAAAAAGAGTAGAAAGAGAAGCTAAATAATATACTTGTATATATGGATTTTTCCATTGCCAGATCGATTAACTCTATTTTGGAATTAATTGTTAGTGGTAAAAATTTAAGACCCTTACGCGATTCTTTAATGTTCATATAATTTAATTTTCAAAAACAAGGAAAAAATTAATTAAATATTAGTATGGAGTTAATCAGGTTAACATACACAGTGTGTAATTTTTTAAGTCATGGCAAAATAACCATATACGGACACCACTACGTGATAAAAGACCAAAAAAAAAAGACCCCTGTCTCCCAGTTTTGCCCAAAGTCCTCCAGGTTTTTTTATGGGCCCTCAAAGATGTGGGGCCTCGATGTCATTTTAGCAAAAAAAATGATCATTTACTCAAGCTCATATTTTGAAAACCGTTTGAAATTTTGATATACTCTCTGAGGCAAAGTTGTAGCTCTTGTCATAAAGAACAAAAATTGTTAAAAAATCAAAAAAAACTTCATCTTTAAGGTCAAAATCGCAAAAAACTTTAAAAAATTCAATTTTTTTTACCTTTTTTCTCCTGTTCAGGTCCATAGGTAGCAAACCGTTCAAAACTCAAGAAAACAATCAACTACAAAAGTGAACCTAAGGTCTCAATAAACAACTTTCTAGAACATATGAACTTCCTAGGAATGATTCTTAACACCGTTTAGGTAGCGCTTAGGTAGCCGCAAAAGTGAAAAATTTCCGAAAATTTTTTAATTTCATTTGTTTTTTCTTTACTTCAACATTGAGATCTTAGGTTCATTTTTGTAGTTGATTGTTTCCTTGAATTTTGAACGGTTTGCTACCTATGGACCTGAACAGGGAGAAAAAGGTAAAAAAAAATTGAATTTTTTAAAGTTTTTTGCGATTTTGACCTTGAAGATGAAGTTTTTTTGATTTTATATATTCACAATTTTTGTTTTTTATGAGCTTTATAGCTCAAGAGCTACAACTTTGCCTCAGACAGTATATCAAAATTACAAACGGTTTGCAAAATATGAGCTTGAGTAAATGATAATTTTTTTGCAAAAATGACATCGAGGACTCACATCTTTGAGGGCCCATAAAAAAAACCTGGAGGACCTTGGGCAAAACTGGGAGACAAGGGTCTTTTTTTTGGTCTTTTATCACGTAGTGGTGTCCGTATATGGATATTTTTTTCCGTGTTGCACTGTGATATCAATTGTTGTATTAAGGTAAAATGAAATATTTATGATAAAACCGAATTTTATGTAGCCTCTACAGTCATGTCATTAGGAAATAAATAAAATCTTCTTATTCAATGCTCGACAGAAAACGATTAAATAGTTCAATACTTATATCGATAAATTAAATTATTTAATTTCTATATAATTAATATTTTCTCTGACTTTTATATTTTAAACTAAATACATAACACAAGTTAACAATTGCCGTTCATTGAATTTTTAAATTTCCCCTTACAGTGCATCCTAGACTGCACAACTCTAAGGTAGAGATAAAATTTTTAAATTTACGAAAACTTACGACAAGTTACGAAATTAATACTGAATGATTTAAGAACATCATATCATACGTAAGCAGGTTTGTAAGCAATAACAACTCGTCATTCTCTTACAAACCTGCATACGGCGAAGCAGTATTTTTTGCTGGGATGTATTATCATAACTCTACTAACTAACTTTACCCTAACTAGAATTATTTTTGAGTCTTATAACTTTTTGTTTTAAGTATGCTTAAAATTTTAAGAGATATCAAGAAAGTTATGGCAACAGTAAACAGTTTTCAACATAAGAACCATAAATTATTAAATTGTCTTCAATCTTTTTACACAAGAGTGAAAAAATGCTATACAACAGAAACATACTTCTACCTTATACGTATAAATGTAATAAAGTACAAAATATATTTGTTTGTATATTCGTTTGTTTGTTTTTCGGAAAGCTATAACTACCTGCCCCAATAGACCGACCTTCCTGAAATTTTTACATTTTATATATTTTTTTCAAGTGACCATGCGACTTTTCATACAAAGTAAATATTTATCATCATGTTACTTGGAAAATGTTATAGGTAGTATCTTTATATTGTGCACCAACAATCTGACTGAATAAAAAAATAAATTGAAATAGCGGGCGTGGTAACTCCCACACAAAATGAAAAATTGTTATAGTGTACTTGGAGAACTATGTATAAAAGGTAGGGAATAGAAATTTTGTTAACTAAAATAACGTGTATTTTCGGGGGCCCCATTTAAAGCAATTATCTTATATATAAAGATCTGCAATAGTGACACTATCTAAACTTGGCTTCTCTGAGTTTTATGGTTGAGGCTCGGATGTGCTTTTACCTTTAAATTTTTTGATAATAGGGGGAAGGGAAGCGCACCGGGGATTGCTAGTTGTACATTAAATCAAAACTGGTGCATCGTTTTGAATGAGATATATCATGTTTTGTTTGAAACATTTTTCATTTTCATTAATTTTGTATATAAATATAACAATATACAAAATGTATGGAATTTTACATAAAAATATTTTTTGACACAATTTTCTCATTATCTCTGAAACTACAGGGTGGGCCAAAAGAAACCAAGGGCTCTCCAAAAATTTGTCTTAAAAGTGCCATTGTGTCTCGGGCAGTATGGGCAGTGGCTCCGTCCTGCTGAAACCACATACCAGGTCTGTTTTCAAGAGCAGGACGTAAAAAATTTTCTATCATAAACCGATACCGCTCTCCATTTACGGTTACAGCACTTCCATCTTCATTCTCGAAGAAGTAGGGCCCAATGACATTTTCAGATGTGATCCCACACCATACTGTACACCTGATGGGGTGCAATTGGCGTTGATGAATGGCTCTTGGATTTTCAGAACCCCAGAACCTACAGTTCTGCTTATTAACAAAGCCATTCAAATGAAAATGAGCTTCATCACTCATAATCAAATTTTCAATAATGTCGGCGATATGCTCTTTGCGTTAAAATAATTGATCTCTGGTTTAAATAATACAATTCCAAGTGTTGTCTATATAATCTGAAAGAAAAAATAAAAAAAGTTAATAAACAAAAAAGTTATTAAACTTTTACACCCCTTGGTTTCTTTTGGCCCACCCTGTATTATTCATATTTAATTTAAATTTTAATTTTTGTATGAGATAGCTTTAGTGCAGATTTTCGAATTTTTTAAGTAACCAATTGTGTTAGTATATGTGCATTTCATCCGATGTCATTTGGCATAGCCGAACATGGGACATAAGAGCATTCTAAACCTAGTGTAAGGAGGTCAGGGAAGTTCAAATGCCGATGGAACGCATGAGTAGAAAAAAATAGCTGAAAGACGGCATCGGACAATAGTGACGGAAGGCGTTATGCACAATGAGTGTATCAGCATTTTTACTCAGGGTTCTCTTATGGGCGGTAGATCAGGAGCAGGTGTATACTGAACTGAGTTGAACCTATGCGTTTTTAGGGAGTTTATCCACCTGCTATAATGTCGGGTGCATGGAAGAAAGGTTCTCGTACCATTTAATAAATAGTTGGTTATAAAACGCACGAGGGCAGTTAAGGTGTACCCCAAAATAGTGCTGGAATGCGTTTTAAAACTTAACAGATGTGCCTCGGTTAATGAGGTAACATTGTTGTGGGCTAAGGGCCACATGGGCACAGCTGAGAATGAAGCAGCACACCAACAAGCAAAAGGGTGATCTGTTGTGAATTTCTGTGGACCAGAACCAAGAGTGGCGCTATCATAATGCGGGCGAAGGTCCTACAATAGGTGAACTCATTAAACCAGAAACGGGAGGCCACTACATGTAGGCAGCCTCGATATAACAGAAATACCTCAAGCTAGATAACTCCGTTGGTAACAGGTCATGGAAACTTCAAGTATCATCTAGTCAAGATTAAAATCGAAGATGATACTTGCAGACTGTGTCTGGAAGAAACTGAGACGGTAGCACACATTGGGTGCTTCCAGCACTGGCTAACATACGACTTAGGACCACTGGTAGAAGCTTGTTAAATGTGGCTGCCATAGAGGAAATTCCGGCAATTACTAGACTGCGTAATAAGGAAAAAGTCTGACAGTTACCAGTCGTCAGTCTGATATTACTAAAGTCAAAAGGCTAAAAAACCAGAATCATTTCAACAAAATAGAGTGCAGATTTGAATGCAGTGCCTCAATTACTCTAAGAAACAAAACTCTCTTCACCCACACCAAATCGGTCTAAATAATTCTTGCTGAAATTGTTACTTACAGCCTTTTAGCTAGAAAAATAAAGACAAATACCAAATAATAAATCTCTTTTGATATCAATCACAAACACACAATATTTAGTATTTGGCTACCAAAGAAATTTAAGTAAATTGTATATTCAAGAGTTGTTACCTTTGAAAATTGCAGCTATGATTTTATGACACAAATTCCATAAAGTAAGAGCTTGTGTTTATAAAATATATCACATGCATTCAACCGTGAAGAATTAGGTTAGTGGTATCACAGTGATATCACTTTCATTAAAAATATATGTATAAACCAACTTATTTGTATATATACATATGAGCTTAAATCAAAGCTTTTAAAAAAGAATTTGTTAATTGAATAAATCAACAAAAAGTGAGATAGAAGCCTTCTCAAAAGGTTTATTTCATGTTCAGACAAAATGTATGCTTGTTTGCTGACAGCATATGTATGTATATTAAAATCAACTTTTTATTTAATTTTTAGTCTTTTAGTTTTTTTCGTTCTTGTGAACATTTTAAAGTAGACAGTGCTTAAACATTTGTAGGTTACACTTCTCTTGCGGTTAGCAACGAGTATGTAAATACATCTTCTAAGTATCGTATTTATTGTTAGCGGAACGAGTGAAGTGGGCTGTTAATGCTGCTCTTGCTGTTATTAATAAACTGTTATTTCGAAATTTATACTGTTATCTACTCAATCAGTAGTTAATTCGTTCGTTTTTTTTTTTTTTTGCTTGACCTACATGTCATTTATTAATCAGATGTGGAACTGTTTGCCTTTACAAATTCTTAACTTTCTATTTCGTTTTATTTGTGTTTTGTATTCAATCAAAACAATTATTTTTAAATTGATTATTTTGGAGAAATTTGCTTTTTATATCACTTCTGTTATAAAGGAATTTGAATTGGATTTATACCCATATTATTATTTTATGTAAAAATGTTCTAATATAGTTATTTTTGAACTTTTTGTTACAGAATAAATATATACATAAAACTATTTGATATAAATGTTTTATTATTTATTTTTTTAAATATTACTTCTTTATTTTTTAATAAAATTTGGGATCCTAAATAAAGAATTTAGTTATTATGAGAATTTTTATGCTTTAGTATATTAATGTCTTATGATTTTTATGTTGGATTTCAGATTAAAACAAAAATTTTAAATTGGCTCTTTTTATTATTTTATTTTTTTTTTTGTTCTTCTAACTGGTTAATAAATAATTACATCCCAGGTTGAAAAAAAGACACATAGCAAATACAAAATTTAAATAATAATAAATAACAGAATAGGTTACAGTTATAATAACACGTTTACTTCTCTAACTAGAATATTTCCATAATTTTAAGAAAATTATATATTTGAACTAGAGCCCATTAATCGGGTAGCCTTACTACGGAGTGGAAATATTTAGAAGAAAATTTTAAATTTTTTATATGGATTTTTAAGGTTAAATTTACAAGTTTTCCCCTTAAATGGAAGATTAGCTGTTAAACTTCATATACAAAAAATTAAAAATTTGCTCCTTAATATTTCCCGTTCGTAGTGAGGCTACTTATCAAATGTATTTTGAAAAACTCTCTCAAGGAAGAATTATCAGGTAGCCCCACTACGAAGGGAAAAAATATTGAGGCGAAAGTTTTTAAATTTTTTTTGGTATTGATTTTGACACCTTAAATGGAAGTTGATTACTCCATATCAAAAAAAATAAAAATGTATCAGTAATATTTCCCCTTAGTAGTGAGGATATCTTATAAATGTGCCTTGAACTCTGTCTTTTAATTTGTTATATAGAAAAAGAAACACAAATTTTATGTTTCAATCTTGCTGCTGTCATTTGCAGGTTATCCCTCGGATTTACGGCCAACAAAAGCAATATCCTGTCCAAGAAGAATGTGAGTAACCGCGAATAGTTACTAATAATGTTGCAAGTTCGTTCTATTTTATTTTGCTGCCTTTGAATTATTAGTATGAGGTAGAACCCCAGGACTGAATACCATAACAAAATAATATGAAATATTTGTTTTTCACCACAAGACTCTTTTTCCGTCTGAAGAAAACCAAATGCATATTTATATATTAATAATTTTTCGGAACTCAAACTTTCTTTAACTATATGGGTATATAGGTCACGCGGGCCTAGAGAGTAGTATCGATATATATTAGCTGATGAATATTCTTAAAAATATGGATACAGTAAATATCGGGTTATTTTTCATTTGCTTATCCCTAAATCATAAGCCCTTTTTTATAACCAAAGACTAAACAAAGGTTTAGTAGGGTTTGCATAAATTTTTTGTTAAAATTAAGTATGTAAAATCCTGGGAAGTTCAGATCACAAAACCCCAAACAAAAATTTGTATAAGATTCTGGGATCTAACAACTAGCTCTAGCACTTCAAGTTCATGTATTAAAAAATATGGAGCGCACAAAGGATGTAAGTTAATACATCGTTTTGCATATAAAAGAATATATGTTGTATTTGAGGTATGTACACTTTTTTATCTTAAACGAAAAATAAGTGTCAAGAACTCGTAACTAAAACATTACATTCTAGACAAAATCAAATCTAGACAAGAAGGTTTAAATTAGGCATGGTGCATTCCAATTACATTTTAATTACAATTATGTAATTGAAATTATAATTGTAATTGAAATTATAATAGTAATTGAAATTAGCCAATTACTAATAGATGTAATTGAAAAATTTCAATTGCAATTAGTAGTTGGACATTTTTGATTAAACTTAGTTATGCAGTAATCATTACATACAATTGAATAAACTTCAATTAAATTTTAAAACCAATAAGTTAAATTAGAAAACCCTTAAAATTAACTTCTGAAACATTTAAGACAATTAAGTAACCAAATGTTGTTCTGAATTAATTGAAATTAAATGTTTGCCTCGATTATATCTGTGGCAACAAGGAAAAAGTGCTTAAGTCTAATTTTTAGGTTTTGTAGGAGAGCAATTTTAAACTTTAAAATATATTTTTTTTTTAATAACTTATCTTTAAACTTTACCTATGGGAGAAAAACGTGAGTTTTAAAAAAATATCTTATATCTACCAAAAGTACGCAGGCGTTGTAAATAATATGTTGTGAAAGAAGATTTTATGATTTTGAAAAATAGCTTCTAGTTTCTTAAGATTTTTTCCAAATGCGATTCGACATTGAAAAAAGATAAGCAGAAATTTATTTTGCTATAACTTCCCGAAAAATTTTACTAAATAATTGAAAATTTACACATTGGTACTTTGAAGTACGGAGATTTCAAAAGTGCCAGTAACAAAATTTTAGCTTAAGTCGACTTAAGCACTTATTCCTTATTGTCACAGATATATTATTTATTACTGCGTGGTTTTGTATAACATGTATTTTATTTTAATAACATTATTATTTTTTACGTTTTTATTATGTGAAGGTAATTAATATTTTTTATAATTAAACATTTTTTGTTCAATAAATATTTTAAGAAATAATACTTGAATACTGCCTTGAACTGCCTCATTTTTAATTTTTACTTATTGAATGCTTAAACTTATTCATTACATTTAAATGTAATTTTTTTATATATTATTCTTATAAAAATTAATAAGTAAATCTGTACAGTATATCTAAATGATCTTTAGTTTAAAAATAAAGTTTCTTATGCCTTTTATTTTGGCTTATCTACTAATAATTTAAAGTTTTTGTCTTAAATCTTTTGATTTTGAATAACAAATTTTACGTTTTATATAGTGCTTTAGACACGTATTTGTTTTTGTCCTTGTATGGAGTGACTTAAAAACTTTCTCTTTTTACCGTTAAACAGGTAAATCATTGAAATAATTTTTTCTCTCAATAAATCAAATTTCTAGAAAAATCTTACCTGCTTTTTATAAACTTCAATGTGATTTCTTAATTTATACTTGATAATTTATTTAATATTAAGTTTTGTTGTCGTTACTTAATAAGTTCTTTATTACACTTGCCACTTTTTAATCCACTACACATTAACCAAATTAGCACATGCCTTATTTAAACGTTTACCAATATTTTCTCTTTAACACTCCAATTTAATCTTGTGTTTCTTTTTTATTTGTTTAAAGATTTCTATTTTTCTTTTGTAATTTTAAAGCTGGTTAATTGCGTGTGTTACCACTCGAATATCTTTCTTACAACTGAAACTACTATCGCCTTGAACTTGGCTTTATATACGTTGACCTATTTTTTGCTCTAAAGAGTTATGTTTGCTATAAACCAGCTTAAAGAAATGCAGAACTCACCAAGCCATCAACATTTATGTATATATGCAGGTATTAAGCCTCTATTTAGTTATTATGATTTTAAGGTTCGAACTTACTCATAGGTTGACTTGCAACATGTGTGAGCTAAATTTCATGAGAAATTTGAGGCATGACAATAGCACAAAGAAATGTTAATAACATTGTGTAAGAAAAAGTGCATTGAACAACAGGTAGTAAACAAAAAGACTTTACGTCTGCGGGTTTTACCACAAGGTCTTTCTTTCTTTCTTTCTTTCTTTCTTTGCTTTGTTTCTTTCTTATCTTATGTTTATGCAAAAATTATTTTTATGTTAACAACCACAACAACTACTTTGTAGTTTCTTTGCTAATGAGATTCTTACGTTCTGATATAAAATTGCAAGTGCGTTATTGCTTATAATGTGTTTATTTGAGTTATTTTTAAATAAACCTTTGTGGTGTTAAGTAGATCTGCTTCCTTTGTTTACCTTTGTTAAAATTTATTTAGATTGTTGATCTACCTGCTGATGATCAGTTTAAAAAATCATGCTATTTATTGTCTTTATTTACATATCGTTATTTCATTTACCAACATGCAGAATATAAATTATTTGGTGTTGACAATATTTTTTCGGATTTTTAAATAATTATATTGGTGACATTTATTTTTTTACTTCAGCAGCAGCACATTATTTCTGGGTTCTCAAATTTAATTCTGTTTGTAAAAAACGGACATTCACAAAATATAAAAAATAACCCCTATTGTTTTCAATGCAATGTCTGTCCGTCTATCTGTCAGCGCTTTCTATATTTGCAACCCTAATAGGTTGACTCTTAAAATTTTCCCACAAATTGTATTGCTATAACCGCTATAACAATAAATACTAAACATTAAAGGGTGTTCCGATTGTGGCGCGATTTTTGGGAATGTCATAATTTTTTAAACAGCAGTAAAACAAAAATTTACCTAAATACTGTAAAATGGGGGTAGAATTGAAGAAAATTAGGTTATAATACAGCCAAAATTCTTTTTAGTTAAATCTACAGACGATTTTCGTAAAAAAAATATTTTTTTTAAATTCCTTATATTGAAGAAAATTCATCAACAAAAATGTAGTTTAATTATCTAAAATTATAAGTTAACTTTTTTCTACTTTTATTTTAAAAAGATCATGATCATTATTAGATAAAAAATCCTCAACATAATCTTAAAATAAAACTGCAAGCCTTTAATATTAAAAAAAAAAACTTTATATAAAGGAAAATCGTGTCAAATCAACGCATAAATTATAAGCATCAACTTCTTTAAGGAATGTATATTTAATGAATTTGATGAGTTATTTTTCCTTTTTTTAACTAAAGTTTTATAAATTGAACAGAATTTTATTTTAAGTTTCTTTTTCAAATGAATGGGTTTTATTGAAATATGTTTTTAACAAAAGAAATTCTGTTACTTTAAATAAAATAATAATTCGAATAAAAATTAAGTTAGTTAATCACCTTTTTGTCGTTAAGGTTGTACTAATTTTTTTTTTAATATTACCTACGAAATTTGGTTTAACGCGCAGTTGACAGACACAGAGCACTTAAAATCATGTTCGCTTTACTAACGAGTTTAAAAATTAAAACTAAAGTGAAAATTAAATGGTGTTCGCAATGTGATGGTATTTCCAAGTGTATGGCCTTTTTTGAAGTTTTCAGGGTGCAGAAGGAAGTAAGGTGTACTTATTTGACCGTTATGTATATATATTTTTATAAATATAAAAAGTAAAGGGTGTTCCATTTGGGACTTGATTTTAACGTATATGATATTTTTTTTTGAACCTTTATAGGCACGAAACAGAAATTTACATTATAAACTAAGGTATGGTATAAACTATGGTATAGGTAAGAGCTTTTTTAGGGTTCCGTACACAAAGTGTAAAGACGAAACACTATTGTTTTCGCTACAATGTCTGTCCGTCTGTCAGCACCTTTTATATCTGGAACCGTAATAGGTAGACTCTTGAAATTGTCACAGAAATGGCATAACTGTGGCCGCTATAGCAACAAATATTAAAACTTATAGGGTGTTCCGATAGAGAGGTGTTATTCACGAATGTGTGTTTATTTCTTGAACTGTAGGAGGCATACACTAAAAATTTATAAACAGTAATTAAAACTTGGTTCGCTTTATAAACAACTATAAAAAAAATAAACCTAAAAAGTAAAGGGTGTTCCGATAGTGGCGTGATATGTATGTATAAGGCCTAAGTTTTGAACCATAATAGGTAGAAATTTTCACAGAAGGTGTACAACTGTGGCCACTATAGCAATAAATACTAAAACTTATCGGGTGTTCCGAAAGTGAGGTGTTATTTGCTGTTAGGGTGATTTGTTTTTGACGTATATTACCGTATTTTCTGAACCGCAATAGGTAGGCCTGATATTTTAATAGAAAGTATATTACCATGGCCGTTATAACAACAATTCCTAAAATTTAAAGGGTGTTCCAATAGCGATGCAATTTTTGCGAATATGACTTTAAAGGCGTACTAGACATAGTACGGAACCCTACGTGTGTGAGACTAACTCGCACTTGACTGATTTTTTTTGTTCTTCTTTTATTTATTTATTTTAAGCATACGCTCTAAAAAAAAATTTGAGTTTTAGAATGATTTGAAACCTCTATGGACCAGTAACTAAAGGATATCCCATTTCGGTGTTAAAGAAAATTTTGCGCTCAATACCTTCTCCAGTAGTTATTTCAGTACGAATGACACCACCGGAGCTATCATTGTGATAAACATCATGTTTTACAGCCAATTTGATAAATTCAATCTTTTTTTAATTTAGCTTGAAAAATTCACGTACAAATCTATATATATATTTTTAGCTAGAACCACTAATTGTTAAGGGAATTGAATAAATCTGACCACCATTCTTTTTGACCCAACCAGCAAGTATTATACCAGCCACCAATAATTCCCAATAGCTAATAATGGTTCTTCTCCAGTCTGGTCTTCATAATAGTTTAAAGAGTAAGCGACAATATCAACAGTTAAGAACTTTAAAATTTAAATTAAAGGGTGTTCCGATAGTTGTGTGATTGACACGTAATTAGAAGGTGTATTTTTATGGCCGCTGAAAAAAATGACTAAAAATTGAAGGTTTTTCCGATCGTGAAGATGTTTTAAGTATATACCCATATTTTTTGAATCGTAGTAGGCAGACATTTTAAAATCCTAAAGAGCAAGGGTCTGGTTTTGTAAAACAAAACCTCCTCGTTTTTAAACGATAAAGTTTTAAATGTGGTATTTATAATACATTTCAAAATATTCGTTTTTTTTTTTCATTCTGAAGTATATAAACCTTTTTATACACTCAAAAAATTATGAACGTTAAATCAACTGAAAAAAGAAAATAATTGGAAATTCAGTTAAACCGGAATAATTTTTATTTTTTTTTAATGTTACAAAATTAACCGATTAAAATATAATTACATAAGTTTTATTAATATAATAAATTTAAACTTGCAATAAAATAAATGTATGAATTACAGATTATACATATGTTTTTTTTTTTAAAATGCCAATAAAATTAACTACAAATACGGTTAAAATGAATGAAATTTCAGTTGTTTTTGCTATCTTAACTAAATTTTTTAATCAATCAGTTATTGGGAAAATATTTTGAGTGTAGAAATGTTACAAATTATTAATACACCAAACACACAGAGAATTAATTTTAAGGCAGACACAGATAATGTAGCTCAAATTTACAGACATTTAGTAAATAAGAAATAATTTAATTATTGTCTGTACTTGTTTAAAAACTTTTTAATAAGTTTATGACAAAATTTTTTTTTTTTTAAATATGTTTCTTTGAAGAAAATTTTTTCAATACTTTTTTAATTGTAATTTTCATAACGTTAATTTGTTAATTTTTCCTGATGATGCTACACAAAGGAGTAGCGAAATATAGCAAAAATAAAAATAAAATTATTTAAAGACCTAAAGCTTAAATAAAATAGTTAAATTAATAGTAGAAAAAAAAATAAATTCAAAAATTTAAAGCTCTTTTTAGTCACTCGCATGAAAAATACTAAAATGTGCTTTCTTTCGTTTTTTTACGAAAGAACATAATATTTTCTGGCAGTTTCACAATGTCGAAAGAATTCGTTCTTTCGTACAAGTTCATTTAAAACCAAAACAAAATTTAATTTTTTTTTTGTTTTAAATATAATTGTAAGAAAGAACGCACTCTGTCGACATTGTAAAACAGGCCCATCATTTTATAAAAACAGGCTGTAAGTAAGTAATAATTAAAGGGTATTTCAATAGTGACACGATTTTACCTATAATAGGATGATACTACAACAAGTATTAAAAATGAAATTAATCCTAATAAAAGGGTGTTCGCAAGAAGTCCAGATTTTTACGAATTTTACCTTTTTTGGAAACGTGTATAGCAGACACTTGAAGTTTAGGCATGCTACATAGGCGTTATTGTGACAAATGTGTGCTAATCGTTTGAACCGTTAATTCGTTAAGTAAACATTTATTATTTTTAGAATAAAGTAATAACAACAGAATGAAAATCGATAGGGACCCATAAAATACATGTAAAATAGATATCTTGGACTTCTAAAGTTGTATTAAAATAGTACGATGTCTTAAATTTCTGAGTCTGACTTGCACTTGACTGATTTATTTATCCATTTACTAACCACATCGCAGTTGTCGTGACAATATTTTGTTCGATTTTGCTTTGAAAGTTATCCACAGAAAAATTTGTCTCTTATCAATTTATTGCTTTAGTTATAGTTTATGTATTTTCTTAATATAAAGGTATCCATCCGTGAATAAAATTTTGAAATTTATAGAAAATTCAAAAATTATTGTGAAGTTCTGTAAATGGTGTTTAAAATATCTTGGAGAAAAAAAAGATAGAAAAGATACACTAAGGTACCTCTGCACAAAAATTTATTAAAATGCATCCAGTAGTTTTCACGTGATGCGAACACAGACAGACGTCATGCAGACAAAACTTCTAAAAATTACTGCGACAGCAACAACATTTTCAAAAAAAATATTTTGTGTAAATAAATGTACCTGTTATAGTTTTATTGTATGTGTATAGCTGTATATAGATTGACTTTACTTTTAATTATCTTCAAACAGTTTTAAATTTTGAAGACAATTTTGGTGAATGTTTGGTGTTTATAGAATTATATATCTTTGGTAATATGTATATTATTATCATTGCCGTGTTTAAATAGTAACCATATTATTTTGCATAAATTTGAACGTGAAAAAAGATCTTAAAAATCGTATGTTCTTTCTTGGCATATGTAGCAATATTTGCAACCTAAAGTTGAAAGCAAATAATTGTTTTGACATGACTATAGTTTAAAATAAACTTTTACTTATGTTTTATAGTTTGAAAAAATTCAGCACCTGATTTTAGTTCATAAATTAACCATTCCCACTAATTGGAAGTGATAGTGGAAATTTTTCACTACTTCTATGCAAAATATTGGCCTCTCTAAACAATCTTAATAGGTATGTTGAGATATTTTCCACTTTAAAAAGATTTAAAAAGAAAAGGAATTATTCCAGTGCAACACTTTGTTTTCTTCTCATGTTTCATGTAGTTCATAGATTGATTTAACAGTTTGTATTGTTTTATTCAACAATATAAAACCAGGCACTTATTTCTACTTTCTATTAATACTTGAAATAATAAAATCAGACAATCGGAGGCAGTAAAACAAAGATAATACAAGCGTAATAAAAAAAGACAACAAACTATATAATAATGAAATAAATGCTATCAAGCTTGGCACCTTATTTTCCCAACGAAACAAAATAGTAGTAACCTTAACCTTATAGAGTATGTACGATAAAAAGTAAAAAAAAATAACTGAAAGATCAAATTTGTAAAAAGGTAGCACTTTATACAATAAAACAATTATAAGAATCGATCATAAGGATTTGAAGTTTAAGTAAAAATTTGCGCTTGCGTGATGTTACGAAAAACGTAAGAGGGTTTTGAGTTTACCAAGACTTTTTGTATAAAACCTTTTTTAGAAGAATTTCGAATAATATAGATATATTTTAGAAGTTATCAAATATTTCTTCGTTTTGTTTTTTTATTACCCTTAGTGACGACACAGACGTTACGATAGTTAAATTTTCATTTGATATTTTTTGATTAAGAATTAAAACAAATAAGAGCGCTATATTCAGCGGTGCCTAATCTTCTATACCCTTCACCAAGGTGATTTTATTTATACAGATATGTACAGCATTATCCATATTGCTGACACTTTACAAAAATTAAAATAGGTCGTATGAAAAAAAAAACTCATTATTCATGTTTCAAAGAAATAGAAGACAGCGGCTACGCAGCTAAATGAAAACAAATTCCGTTGACTACAATTGTCGCCGTGTAGTCAGCTACTTAATGATATTGAAGACGACAGCTACATCGCTTTTATTTGCTTTTACAAAATTAAATAAATTTTTCAAAAAATTATAATCATTTCCTCCAAAACTTATGTTGGTATATGAATTTGTAATTTACAATTTTGTGACATTTTCTTTTGTTGAGTAAAATAGAAATTAGCCTAAGTTGACTACTGCCACAACGGTGGTCGTGTAGCCACGTAGCTATACCTTCAAAATAATCGTTCACCTATAAACGTGTGTACACCTAATTCTGTTTTTATGCGGAAGATTGGTTCCAGAAAAATCCATGTAAAAAAACCGTGTAAAAAATGACACTGATCAAATACAAAAATATGTGATTGCTTCCTTATCTCTAAAACATGTTAAAATTAGTGGAAAACGAGAATTTTTTTAAAAACAAGAAATCATGTTTTTTACACATATATGTATGTACATATAATGTGTATTTGCACCGTTTATTTGCATCTTTAGTGTATAATGAAGACTTAACAGATAGCTTCGTTCCAGAAATCAACGATTGCCTAATTGAATTTTATAGTTCTTACTCTGACTTCGCTTAAACCGAACATTTCGCCAAGAAATGTTGCGCCTTCTTCATTTCGAAGGTGCTACGAAGGCTTTACGTTGTAGTTTTTTATTTGTAATTTTCGACGTCTTTTTTTCACAAAATCTTAACACATTTCAATTGCTCTAAGAAGTAAAAATGCTTGTATGCATAAAAAGGGAATTCCTTTAAATTGTTGATTGAATATTTGGTAAAATTGAAATTTTACAAATAAAATCTTAGCTCAAAAGATTTTGAATCGTGATAAATGAAATAAAATCGAGTAAAAATAAAAATGTTTGCAAAAATTTATGTTAAAAATATTTTTTTTTTAAATTTTTGTAAATTTTTTTTTGAAAACTTTTTTGCAAAAATTTCTTTTTGAAAATGTTTTGTAATTTTTTTTTTTGTAAATGTTAGAATGGACAGACTAGAGCAAAAAATATTTTTAAAAAAATTTATTCATATTGACCCCCTATGTGCCTACCTTGTCGGTCCATTGGTAAAGGTCTTTATTACAAATCCAAGCAGAAAACCCTACCAACCTAAAAACAACAAAAATCGCACCTCGCAAGGGGTTATTGATCTCCCGAGCTCGGTATACACTCCTTGCAATCTACCTGTCGCGGTCTAATATATACTTGACAAAAAAGGCAAAAGAGAATCATTAAAGCCGAAGAAATTAAAAAAAGTTTAAACAAAATAGGTGGGCTTGGTTTTTGGCAAGCAGCCTCCAAAGGAATAATCCGATGTTTCTGAATTGCAATCCCAAAATTTTCGAGACTATGTCTGACAGATTTGTGTGCTTAAATTTTTTTATCTCTTCTGGTGTCTTGGCAAATGACATTACAACCCGAACACGGACATTGCATAATCAACTTCTCTATGTATAATGTTGAAATTACACACGGAATGAAAAATTTATAAATACCCTTTCCACCTGTGGTGACGGGTATAAAAATATATTAATAACTATAAGAAAATTGTATAAAAACATATTTGTTATACTGACTATTTAAATGTTATGTCGAAATATTTATTATTGAAATAATCAAAAAAATCAGTAGCTTTTCGTTATAATATCAAGGATACGGCTCATTACTATAACTTGCCCTTAAAGTATGTGATAGTTAAAGGATATTTTAGCTTACTTATAATAACGAAAACCTACTTATCGCTCCAACAAAATCGTAACTTAACTATTAGCAATTTTTTTTTTGCTAGAAAAGGGATTAGGGCGGTAGATTTCAAAAAATATATACTTTGCATCTACTATATATGACTAAGTACTTTGCCGATAGTGGTGGGTTTGTGGCCTTTGTTTCTAGAGTTAGTGGGAGTATTACAAGCCTGTCCGTGATATGTTTAAATTTTGCATACTTATATAACTTTTGATCCCATTATGGTCCCACTCTGAAATTTTTATGGCGTACCCATTAAGCCACGTTAAAAACATATGTGAATTAAAAAAAAATTAAAAGACACTATCTCAAAGATTTTAATAAAACTTTTTTTGAAATATCAGAAAAAAAATTTTTAAAAAATTTCGTATCGCGTATGAAATACCCTTTAAAATGAATTATTACTCAACTTTCTAGGACTTATAGAACTGGATTTAGAATATATTTAATCCTCGAGCGCATATGCAAAAAAGCGACATTTTTCAATTGTAATAACTGTGTAGCGGAAAAACTGTAAGAGATAGAAGAGATAAAAAAATCATATTTGGATTCAGGGAGTCAAAGAATATAAATAAAAAAAGTTTCAATAAAATCTGAAGTAGTCATTTTGAGTGCCTTGTTGATTTGACGTGGAATTACCCTACATATTTTCCGAGTTACCAAAAATTTTTGGGTACAGATTATATGAAGCAATTAGCGAACTGACTTAAAAAACTAACGTACTGTCGCATCAAAAAATGCTATCATGGAATGTATCATAAAATATGACTGGTGATATATTGCAAGTTAAAACTTCCACTTTACTTAACATTCGAACATTTGATTCACGAAAAATGAAAAATCTCAAGGAGAAAAGAGAAAACTAAATTAAAACTTCCAAAAGACCTAAATTTGGGAAAAAAAGACGAAATTTGTTAAATGAAGTTAAAATTATACGGAAAAATTTAATTGATAACTCAAATCTAATAATGAACATTTTTCCAATTATTAAAAGGTTCATATCATGATAAAATAATATACGTAAAATTTTTAGAACAGCTGTTTAAATTCGCTTGCCTGAAAAAGTCAAACCTTGATTGACTATTCGCAGACTTAAAAAGTAGTAAAAATATCATGCTCTTCTATTGGCATAAATTACCAAATAATACCGCAGCTTTCAGACGTTATATCTTGATTGGCGCCTTACTTGGAAAAGCCATATAGATTTCAACAACTATGTTGGCAGAAACTCTACCATGAGTTTATATTGTAAACTTTTACTGTACAAGTCCATCCTTAAATCAATTTGTTGTTATGGGATTCAATTATGGAGCACTGCCTCATCTAGCAATGCAGAAAAAATTCAAAGGCGCCAAAATAAGATTCTACGTATGATTACAGTCATGATCAGTCAAAGTAGAAATAACGAAACATGAAGTAACCTATGTAAAGAAGCTTGAATCTCATCCAACCTTTTGGCGCATAATATACTAAGTGAACCTGGTTATATTCGACTAAAAAGAAAATATACTGCTTTTCTTTGCCGTACATCAGAGGGATGACGCGCAAATGATTGCAACAACTGTGAAACAAACATTTTTTTTGTCTAGCACTGGCTGGACTTAAAAGTATATTTTTTATTTTTTCCAAGAAGAATATCGAAATATTGGAAGTAAATGAATATTTACATATGACCTAAAGCTTAAAAAATTGTTTCATTATTATTTGTATATTTTTTATTTTAGACTTAAGATATGAGTAATTATTGTTAGTTCAAATATATACATATGTATGTATATTGAGGATACAATAAATAATAAACGAATAAACAAAAAGTGCGGTTTCAAATGTTTATAAATTATAGTTTTATTTTTAATTCGGTTAATATTTTATCTAATAATGAACTTAACATTGAATTCTTACTTTATATTTTCTTATAATACAAACTATATGGCACATAAGGAATTTCAAGTGACAAAATAAAGTAACACTTCTCTAAAAAATATTATAAAGAATTAAATAACTTTAAAATTTAGTACGAAATTGCTCCTCCTTTGTTATTTATGACTTCTCTCAATCTTTTCGGCATACTTAAAGCAAGGTTCTTCAAAGTATTTGGTGGAATTGCCTTCCATTCACTTTGCATTTTTTCCCAAAATGTTTGAAGATTTGTTCTGGATTCCATCGGGATTTTGTCATCTAGGATAGCCCAAAGATGCTCTATGGGGTTTAGATCAGGGCTTTCAGTCCATTCTAATTTTTCAACGTTATTTTCTTCAAAATATTTTTAAGCGCCCTTACTCGTGTGCTTGGGGTCGTTGTCTTGTTGAAAGATGAACTCCCCCAAGCCTATTTCCTCCGCACTGCTGTAAAGATTTTCTTCCAAAATATTTACATAGTGCTCTACAGTCATTCTAGAGTCAATTTTAACGAGCCTACCAACTCCTGAAGAAGAAAAACATCCCCACACCATGAGGCTTCCTCCACCATGTTTTACAGTATGTATAAGGTTTTTCGATTTTAGCCTTTGTGTTGGTTCACACCACACTCTTTTCCGATTTTTGCAATTTTTTAGTTCATATTTTGACTCGTCTGTCCAAAATAATTCAGGCATATTTATATACTTTTTTGCAAAAGCCAATCGTTTTTTTCTATTGGCTGATCGTAGGAGAGGTTTTTTCTTAGCGAAGGCACTTTTTAAACCCCTTTCATTAAGTCTTCTTTGGACAGTTCGAGTCGAAATATTTAATTTAATAATAGGTACTTTGCTACAAATTATTCTTTTTTAATAACTTACCACAAATTTTTGTAAAAAAAATCAGGAATATATTATAAATTTCACGATTTATAAAAAAAAACGCACTTTATTATGTTGCGAAGACTTTTTTTATACTACAATACTTTTACATCAGAAATCTGAACGCACGGGTTTAAAAATTTCAAATGTTTATGGACATAATTGAGGCACTCCAACAAATAACGGGACAATAAAAAAACAGTAATAATACACGTAGATAAAAAATATTGAGGATTAATGAAGAAGGATACACAACCGCACTTTATTTTGTCCTACAGTGTATGTCGACAAAGTCGGGGTAAAAATTTTTTTTTTTTTTTTTTAGCAATTTTTATTTATTGTATCTTCAATATAATTGAACTATCAATAATTACTCATATCTTAAGTCTAAAAATAAAAATATACAAGTGAAGTCCAACCAGTGCTGGACAAAAAAAAATGTATGTTTCACGGTTACTGTAATTTACGGGTTATCCCTCTGATGTACGGATGAGAGAAGCAGTGTTCCTCCTTCTTAGTCGAATGTAACCAGGTTCATTTAGTATGTTACGGGCCAGTGGATTAGGTTGAGTTTCAAGCTTCTTTAAATAACTTATGGCAAGTTTCGCTATTTCCGCTTTAACTGTTGGCACGTTTAGATCTTTATGGATGTCCGAGTTTTTTATATACTAAGGAGCAGATGTAATTATACGAAGAATCTTGTTTTGACGCCTTTGAATTTTTTCTACGTTGGTAACTGAGGCAGTGCCCCATAATTGAATGCCATAACACCATATTGGTTTTAAAATTGACTTGTACAATAAAAGTTTGCAATCTAAAGCTAGAGTAGAATTTCTGCCAATAAGCCAGTTTAGTTGGACTGCTTTTAACTTCATTTGTGTTAACTTTGTTTCTATGTGCCGTTTCCATGTAAGGCGCCGGTCAAGATGTATGCCGAGATATTTGACGTCTGAAAGCTGGGGTATCGTTTGGTTATTTATCTGAATAGGGGGGCAAGATTCTCTACGCAGTGTGAAAGTTATGTGAGTACATTTTTGTTCATTCACTTTTATTCTCCATTTCTTCAACCATTTTTCTAAATTGGATATGTGGTCTTGTAAATATCGTGATGCTACTTCGGGTCTTTCGTGAATGCTCAAAAAAGCTGTGTCGTCAGCAAATGTCGATGTGTGAACTCGGTTACTAGTTGGCATGTCTGAAGTATACAATAAGTATAAAAAGGGCCCCAATATACTACCTTGGGGAACTCCGGCTTCGATTGGCTGGGGTGAGCTCAAAAAATCTCCTTCCTTCACAATAAATTTTCGTTCGGTTAAATAACTATCTAGCAGCTTATAGAGGTTTACGGGCAAATTCAGTTTTAGCTTATATATTAGGCCTTCATGCCATACCTTATCGAATGCTTGAGAAACGTCGATAAAAAGCGCAGAGCAATATTTTCTCTCTTCAAATGTCTTCTTAACAACATTGACTAACCTGTGAGTTTGTTCGATCGTACTATGTTTTTTCCTGAAGCCGAATTGATGGTTTGGAATACATCCTTTGTCGCTTAGAATAGGGTTAAGCTTAGTTATTAACATCCTCTCAAACAGCTTTGACATATTTGACAAAAGGCTTATAGGTCTGTATGATTCAATTTTTGTGTGGTCTTTTCCTGGTTTAGGAATCATGGTAACCAAGGATACCTTCCACTCTGTGGGGAAGTACTCAAGACGTAAAATGGCATTAAAAATAAAAAGAACGATTCTGCGAGCTATACGGGGCAATTCAAATAACATCTTGTTACTGGTTTTATTTTTATCAACGCCAGGGGCTTTTTTGGTGTTTAAATCCGTTATTGCCTTTTCAATATCACCAAATTCAAATCTTATCGGTATTGCAGCACTAGCCTCGACAATTGGCAACTCAACTATATCAGTCGATATATTCGGGGTAAAAACCCTTTTCAAATGTCCAACAAATAAATTGCCCTTTTCGGAATCACTCCTTGCCCAGCCTCCAGATGTAGTTCGCAGGGGAGGCTTACGTAAGACTGGCCTTTTAAGAGTTCTACAAGCACGCCATAATGAATAATCTGATTGAGGAGTTGCGTCTAAGTCTCCCAAATAGTTTTGCAGGGATGCTAATCTTCTAGATCCCAGCATGTCTCTTAGCCGGTTCGTGCATTCCTTAAGTCTGCTGTTGAGTTGAGGAGATCTCTGAAATTGCCATTCTCTACGAATTTTTCTTTTTTCAGCCAAGAGTCGTTCGATATCTGCAGAATAAATTAGATTGTATCTAGCTAATTGTCGGGTTATTGTTGAATGTTGGGCAGCTGATTTGAGGTTTTGGTCAAAATCAATAAGACTCCGCTCTACGTCTTTAGGTGTTCTTAGCGGGATGTTTTCCGAACAATGAGTACTAAGATACTTTCTATATTTCGACCAATTAATGCTTGTGCTAGTCGTTGGTGATATGATGTTTTGTTTGTCCCATATATAGACGATAGTGGGTGAATGATCTGAGGATAATTCAAGCGACGCTTCAGCTTTAATCATTTCTCTCGGAATACCCTTAAACACGCCAAAATCAATAACATCAGGTATTTTTTGTCGATCAGTAGGCCAATAGGTGGGTTGTCCACTCGATATAACATTCAGACGCATTTTTGAAATTGTGTCAAACAAAATACGACCTTTTGGAGTTATTAGGCGTGATCCCCAAAACGTATGTTTAGCGTTGTAGTCGTCTGATGCTATGAAACAGGGACCTAGTGATTTGTAGAAGTCGCTATACTGACTTTCCGAAATTTGAAATCTAGGAGGTGAATAAATCGAAGAAATAACTAAGCTTTGATGAAATTCTTCAAGACAGATATTTGTTGCTTGAAAGTAATTCTCACAAAAATCACGCATTAAATAATGTTTGATTCGGGCCTTAATAAGTATTGCCGAGCCTCCACATGCTCTTCCACGGGGGTCCTTAGTGTCATATAAAATATAGCCATTGATTTTAAAAAGGCTATTTGTTGTTAAGTGTGTCTCGGAAATCAGCATGACATCAATTTGTTGGTTCTTGAGGAAGTATTCAAGTTCATTTTTATGTTGGCGTAAGCCGTTTGCGTTCCAGAAACATATTTTTAAGCAGTTCATGGTTTGTTTAGTACCGCCTGCAACATCATAGATTGCATGCGTACCATTTCTTGCATCATGCTGCTCATAGAGCTCATAAAACTGTTTAACGAATGCACTAATGTCTCTATGCTTGCTTCGAGACGATTATAGTTACCAGATGGTGTTTGTTCTTTAGGTTCTGGGTGGAAATTTGGAGTAGAATTAGTTGTTGGTGTCGCTTTATCTACTGATGTATGATTTGTTTTTACCATATCAGCGTATGAAACATGTTGTGTTGTTGGTTGGGCTAACTGAGGATAATGAACATTTGCTCGATATTGTGGGTGCTTAGCAGGAGTATTTGATTTTTGAGTGGTTTTCCTTACCATGGAAAAAACTGGACAGCCTCTGTAGTTAGCAGTGTGGTTTCCACCTCAATTGCTACATTTTTTAACTTTCGAGTCGTCCCTTGCTTTGTCGCATTGGGCGGAACAATGTAGCTCTCAACACACAACGCAAACCGGAGGCAATTTGCAGTAAGCCCTAGTATGACCATATTCTTGGCAATTTAGACACTGTACGGGTCCTGATCGCTTATGCGGTTCCTCTACGCTTATTTTGCGGTGCAACAGATATCTTAAATTATAGATAGGGTGCGTTTCGTTCTTTTTCAATCGCACATCTCCAGGTTCCAGTTCAACGCGAAATAGAGGTTGAGGGACACGTTCTCGATTTCTGAGGTTGTCTACACTTTTTACCTTAAATCCCGCTTTTTGGAGGCCATCTCTAATTTCGACTGGATCAACATATGAGTCTACACCTTTTATAACTACCTGCAGACCTTTACTACTCTTCAGCTGGTAGGTATAAAAGTTCTTTTTGCAGCTTTCAAACTCTTTTACTACTTTACGATAACTGTTTTCATCAATAAATTGTATTTTCGTTTCATCAATGTTGCCACGCTTGATGGGAATTACATAAAATGTGTTCTCACCAATAATTGAAATTAACTTCTTTATTATGTCACTGGAGTTTTTCTTCCTTAAATAAATTGGAGGTGGTTTGAACGACCTGGGTGCCGTTTTTTGTTCGCTTATTTCGCTATCTAAAATAGCAAAACGGCTATGGGAATTTATTCCGTTAGAGTCCTTGTCTTTTTGTACTTTAGCCATTGGTGCAACCTGCGAAGATTTAGGGCTTCGACCTCTTTTCAATACAGTTATGTATCTGTCCATTCCTACTTGTGTCTTAGGTTTTTCTACACTATCCATATTAGTTTTGGTAACACTGTGTACAGAAGGCGACTTGTTTGTAGTTATTTTATTGTCATCGCATAACAATAGCGAGGAACAAGATTGTGCACGTAATACTGGCGTGGCATTTATATACAAATTGTCACTAGTTTTTTTGTTTTTATTTATTTAAACTTTGTCAACATTTTTGTTGCTTAAATTAAAGAGGCTCATTAGCCTTTATTGTTTTTGTTTTATTTTTAAAGTAGCAATTCAATATGCCGTTGTATAAAAAAAAGACGAAAGAAAAAGAAAAAAAATATTTTACAAACAACTTTGTTGTTGTATTAAAACAGGTTTGTTTTTTTTTTTGTTTTTGTTTTAAATTATTCACACAATGTATGTTTGTTTTTTGTTAATGCGAGCTTAAAAAAAATCGCGACCGCACTTATCAACGTACAAAGTACTCTTGAAAATTTCAAGAGTCTACCTATTACGGTTCCAGAGATAAAACTCGCTGACAGACGGACAGACATTGTAGCGAAAACAAGAGGGTTTCGTTTTTACCCTTTGGGTAAGAAATGGAAGTTTATCTAAAATAATTTTTACTTAATCTTCCTGACATGGGTTCAAAATTAGTATTTAAAATTGGATCACTTTTATGTTGGGCAAAAAAAAAATGATTTTAGTTCGTTTTACTTGTTTTTCATAGTAAAAGTATTTATTTAGATTTATAGTTCAATCTTAAAAATTTGTGTAGAAGCATTAATTATAGCATTATTTTGTAAGCCTTGCTTTTTCTTGTGGTATTTATAAATGAAAGTTTTTCTTGTTGTTTTCACAATTTAGGTTACAGACTGATTTCATTTAACATACAACACAAATGTGCTAATCAGTATTTGTTAATTTACCTTTAGCTTCAGATTCTGTTTGCTAGAATTATTTAATTTAAAATGTTCATAGTTGATCAAAGGCGTCAATAAAAAACCTTAGTTAAGCTAAAATCTTCAAGAACAAATAAGAATTACATTTTATAGAAAAAAGTTATATGATGTTAAAGCAAACCTTCTCTCTTTCACAGAAAACTCTTAATAAAGAGTTTCGAAAATGCTATTTTATATGTGACATAGATATTGAGCTTTTCCTTTAGTATATCATACAATAGTTTAATTAATCACATCCGGCAATATGTAGTTCACATGGAAGTAAACTTCAATGAAGTGTTAATTTTAGCGATTTTTATTTTTAGTCTATGAGTTATATGAGAACTTAAGTTAAAGTCACCCAAAGCTAGTTATATTCTAATATATTTTGTAAATGTACGTTACTTGTTTAAATTCAAAACTGAAAGGAAATGTACAAGACAAGAAGTGTGCATTTATTTCTTCTTTAAGTGCAAAATATTAAACTTTTTATTTTACAAATTTGACTACAAGAAACAAAATTATAGTATTTGTCATATAATAAGCGCGTGCTTTTAAAGACAAAATAACGTGAAATTTCGCCCTATAAAAGTTTCTAGAACTGTATAGACAATTCGAAATCATTAGGGGGATCTTGGAACATCCCGGATCATTTTTATACATTTTTATTTATGTATTAAATGTTACAATACAATAACAAATTATATTTTAACTTAAATTATCGTAGTGAAGCACCAAGATTCTTTAGTGGGAATCGAACCCACAAACCCCTGGCTGATAGACAAGCACACCTATTAGCCTACGGGAGCACCCACATTCTTAAATTTTGTGAAATGCCAACAACATTTAAGAGTTTTCAAGAATATCCTAGAATATGGTTGACCATTCGAAGCTTTTTTGTTATACACGCAAAGAAAAAACATGGTTTTGTATGGTCACGGCAACGACACTATGCTCTCTGTAACAATAGATGTTTGCTGTGAACAAATTATAGTTATTTAAAACAATACTTTGGTCACGATAAACAAGTTTTTTGTTAACAGTTAATCATTCAATGGTTATACGCACCAAAAAATGCAACATGGTTGATTTGAAACATATTAAAATTCAAACCACAACCAAATTATTTTTAATATTTAAAAATTATAACCATATTATATTATTATTAAACATAGTATGTTAAGTTTGACTAAAAATAAACAAATAATGTTTGGTTTTAAAAATACATATTTTGGTTTTGACAATTTTTCAGTTGAGAAATATGTGTGTAAGCTATCGGTTTATCTAAAACCGTAAAAACATTAAATACATATTTTTTGTCAACAAATAAATTAGTTTTTTATTATAAATGATAGTTTTAAATTAATAATATCAAACATATAAAAAGGTAAGCAGAAAATATCAAAATATGTATGTAAGACTAAATGGAAATATTCGTGTATTTGTTTTTTGTTATTTATAAATATATTCATACGTTGTCACATATAACCATTTACATGTTTCAAATTATATTATAGTATGTTTATATTATAAACATAACTATGGTTGTATTTTAATGTTATTTTTATATAAGACAATAATATGTTCCAACGACAACAATATTATTTTTATATATAACCATATAATTCAAACATGTTTTTTCTTTGCGTGTAGGCCGAGCTATCCATTTTATGATTTGAGGTATATTTTCAATAAAAAATGTTACCCTCTTCTACTTTAAAGTTTATACTTTTATTTTAACTATCACATAACTTCTTATAAACTTCCTGACCGAAGCCGAAGCTAGGATGCCCCTGCAGGAAAAAATGGGCGATCGACCACTAATATTTTCCAGAAATATGATTTTCTCAGAATATTTATACCTACCCAAGTGTACTAATAAAATACGCAAATATTACGGGTAGTGTTTTATTATGAATTAATATTTTTTAGCATTCTATTTAAAACAAGAGTAAGACTACTATATTCGGCAATGCCAAATCTTATATACCTTTACCATAGTAAAGTTCAATATTCCCTTACTCGGTTATGTTTCCCAATTTCTGTTTTTACTTTAATGACTTTTAACTTCAAATCTATACATATAAAAAAACAGTACCTATTTTTCCTGTCTGTCTGTCTCTCTGTCTGTGTTCGGATCACATAAAAACTACTGGAAGGATTTTAACAAAATTTTGTGAAGGGGTGCTATAGTATCGTGATTCACAAATAGCATTTTTTTCTTGAAAAATATCTTATTTACAAGAGAAAGTGGAAAAAAAAAACATTAAAAGTACGCAACTTTACCGATATGTATACTTTAAAGCGGAATATTTTAAACATCTTTTACAGGGCTTTACAATAATTTTTAGAATTCTATATAAATCTTAGAATTTTATCCAGGGATGAATTCCTTTATACAAGCAAATACGTATACGTGAAGCACTATTAAATTAAAAGTCTTAAAATTTGGTGTGGTTTACTTTCAATGTAAAATCTAACAAAATATTGTCAGGATGCACACAACGTGTGTGGGAACACCAGACATAGAATTTTTTTTTTTTGGAAAAATTTTATCGCGAATTTTTTGTAAAAATTTTATCGAAATTTTTTATTAAAATTTTATCGAAAATATTTTGTAAAAATTTTATCGAAAATTAACCAAAAATGTTTTGTAAAGTTTTATAGAAAATTTTTTGTAAAATTTTATCGAAAATTTTTTGTAAAACTAATATCAAAAATATTTTAAAAAATGTTATCAAACATTTTGTAAACAATTTTAACGAACACTTTTGTAAAAATTTGATCGAATATTTTTCATAAAAATTTTACAAAACATTTCTTTTTAATTAGCGTTTGAAAGATCAGACTAAAGTGTCTATTGACTACTACTGGTTCACAATGGGCACCCTGTGGATCTATCGATCTACCTCACAAAAATCAACCCCAAAGATCTGTTTATACTCCACGCTATCTACTGGTCGGGGTGTAATATTTATTTAACAAAAAAAGCAAAGAGAATCATTACCACCCAAAAAAAATTTAAAAAAAATAAAAACAAAAAGAGAAAAATAGATTCGCGTGCAAGTGAGATGGTCTGATATTGCTGAATTGCAGATTGATTGGCTTAAATTGTCTGTATCTTTTCTGATGCCTTGACGTTAATTTAAACCCGAATACATACGGACATCGCTCAATCAAATTCTCTATGCATAAAGATCCGGAATACATATACTTAATGGGGTCGGAGATGAATGTTGTTGAAATTACACACGGAATGACAAACTTATATATACTCTTTCCACCTGTGGTGAAGAGTATAAAAAGTAAATTAAAAGTGTTACTTGCTTTCTTTATTTAATAAATAAGCTAATAAGGCCTGACTTCTTTAATGTAAATAAAACAATTTATTTTACATTTTTCCCGACGTTTCGTCAATTATTTGTTGACTTTTTCAAGGGATATCTAATTTATCAAAAACATTACAAATCGTTAAAGTATTTAACAAATTATGGCTTAAATATTTATGAAACTTACAGTAAAATTTTTTTTCCTGTTTTTACATTTCTGGTTTTAAAAACGAAATACAAGGACATATAACACATATAACACAAAATTGAAAAATAACATTAATTAATTTCAAACGAAACAACACAACTTAAATTAATATCACAGCTTGTTTAAAAGTATTGCCACTCTGTAGTTCGCGTTTATATTGTCTGTGTCTTCTTTTAAATTCATAGCATATTCTCTCTTTTGTTGAATTCTCAAGCGTTCTATAGTGTACCTTTTCCTTTCAATGTTTTCTTTATCTAAGATTTTAACTATTTCAAGATCAGCTGTATGACCTGTTTCAAATATATGTTGTGCCAACGCTGTTGTTTGTTTATGTTTTTCTATATCATTTCTGTGTTCTTTCATTCTTGTTTCTAAACTTCGTTTTGTCGTGCCAATGTAAATCATATTGCAATTACCTTTACACTTAATTTCATACACAACATTGTTTTGTTGTTGTTTGTCAATCGTTGTTTTAACTTTAGAGAAAATTGTGTTTAATGTTATATTTGGTTTGTATGCAAAGTTGGTGTTATTGTCTTTGATTGTGTTTCTGATGTTTTTGTTATCAGTCAGACCAGGAATGTAACGTACACTGTAAAATTGCTTTTCGTCAGTGTTAATGGAATTTGAATTATTATTGTTGTTCTTAATTTTCCTATATATTTCATTTACCAAAAGAGAGAATATGCGATGAATTTAAAAGAAGACACGCGAACTACAGAGTGGCAATACTTTTAAACAAGCTGTGATATTAATTTAAGTTGTGTTGTTTCGTTTCGTTTCAAATTAAATTGTTATTTTTCAATTTTGTGTTATATGTTCCTTGTATTTCGTTTTTAAAACCAGAAATGTAAAAACAGGAAAAAAAAATTTACTGTAAGTTTCATAAATATCTAAGCCATAATTTGATAAATACTTTAACGATTTGTAATGTTTTTGATAAATTAGATATCCCTTGAAAAAGTCAACAAATAATTGACGAAACGTCGGGAAAAATGTAAAATAAATTGTTTTATTTACATTAAAGAAGTCAGGCCTTATTAGCTTGATTATTAGATAAAGAAATTAAAAGTAATCATACACGAATAACTCAAGAGTTCTACTTATACTGGCTCTTTTTCGTCCATTGTTTATTCACATGTGCATGTGGCTCCCATCTTTAATAACCCAAAAATATTTGTTGCATTTAAAAAAATCACAAATTTTAGATACTTTGGGGAAACTGACAAAACTATAAAAATCGCAAAGCTCATTAAAATCTTGAACAGTATATGAAAAGTTTTTTTTATTATAAATATTACAAAGGTTAAGCCTAAAGATATGCTGCGGAAACTCATATTAATGTATGCATTTAAATGGTTGTATGCATTCTTTGGTTTTTATCCATTTAAATACAAACAAAACCTCTGTGAAGAAAGGAATTCAATTTTAAGTATAAATAGTGTAGTAATATAAAATTAAATATTTAATTATTGTATTTTTATTATTTTTATTATTGAATTTTAGAATTACGCACCGCAAACAAATAATGTTTATACAATATAAAAAAATTGTTTGCCTTTTACATTATTTCACATACACTCCATAATGAATAATCTGATGACGATGAATTCTTTTCATTTATTTTAATGTCACTACCTAACAACAAAGGCAAGCATTTAAGGGTACAATAAACTGTTCACTGTTCTCGTTTATATTTGAATTAAAGAAGATAAGGCACAGGTTCAAATTCGGGTCTTTGGAAGCTAAAACAAATAAACTTAGCTCCTGAGACTAGTGAAAGTTCTTAAACATTATTTTCTTTCAGATCTATATAATATCTATTCAAGGCTCTACAATAATAAAATTATTTAATATATTTAAAAAAAAAATTACGTAATGATACCACATTGCTTCATAAGTTCACTGGTCAAAACTCATAAACAATTTCGATATTTTGCAGTTCTATTTCTTTTTTTAAAGTTCACTATATTAAAGCTCTAAAAAATACATATGTACATATAATATTTAACTAATATTTTAACTAAATTGTAAGTCAAACCTTACTAATTTTATTTAGTAATTGTGATGACTTTAGTGATATGATGAGTTGTTATTGTTTTTTGAAAAATTTCATACAGCGTTAGATCAGGGTTGTATTTTATTCATAAGTATAGTGTGAAACGCCCTTAAATACATTTATAATATTATATTATGCTACTAGCTGTGGCCGCCACGTCGGAGTCGTCCTGATAATATTTTGCTCGAATTGGCAAATTGTAATCCTCGCCAATTCTAAGACTCTTACTTTTATAGTGCTTTAGTTATGGTTTATGTATTTATTTTATATAAAGGTACCCATCCCTGAGTGTAATTCTAAGATTTATAAAAAATTCTAAAAAGCTCTGTAAGAGGTGTTTCAAATATTTTAATAATAATGTAATTCCTCAAAGTAAAAATACAAATTTTATTCAATTCGAGCCATCTGTTGCAAAATTTTGAACATCCTACTTTCAAAAATAAAAGGTGCGCAACCGTGTTTAAAATATCCCAGTTTTAAACCGAAAATTTCAGTACCTTTAAATCGGAAATTGCGCACTTTCACTGCTTTTTCTAAGGAAATGCGTTTAAGTGTACTGGGATATTTCTATTTTTTTTATTATTATTATATTTACAAATTTATTATAATTAAAATTATAAAAAATCAAGCTAAAAGCACAATGGCTATAGGCTTACAAGTTAAAAAAGAAGTTTTGATATTAAACGCTAATCTTCTAAAACTGATGGAAATTTGTTTGTGCCTTAAAATTCTCTGGTCATCAGCTAATTCTTCTTTATATTTAAATTTGATATTAGGATAATATGAAATTCTCTGACCCTCAGCTATGATAATTATTATTTTATAATTACAATAACTTCAATTAATAAAGTCCACACGTATTAAATTTTTATATTTAATCAACTCGTCAATTATTATGTTACTAGCTGTCCTGACAGGACGCCCAGGACGTGCTCGATTTTGCTTAAAAAGTATTCCACAATAATTGCAAGACCCTTGCTTTTATGATGCTTCAGTTATATTTTATGTATTTAATTTATATAAAAGTACACGTCCCTGGAAAAAATTCTAAAACTTATAAAAATTTCTAAAACTTCTTGAACAGCTCTGTAAGAGGTGTTTATAATATTTTAATAACAATGTAATTCGACACAGTAAAAATAATAATTTTATACAAATGCCGCCACCTGTTGCGCTATTTTGTTTAAAATATCACACTTTTAAAAATTATGAGGTGCAACCGTGTTTAAAATATCCCAGTTTTAAACCGAAATTTGCAATATCTTTAAACCGGAAATTGCGTACTTTCACTACTTTCCACTCTCTTTTGAAAATGAGATATTTTTGCGAAAAAAAATATCCTATACTGAAATCAGGTATTTCCTCAGTAAATTTTGTTAAAACGCATACAGTAGCAGACAGACTGACACACAGACGGAAATGAGTTACTATTTTTTTATATGTATAGATAAACTTATCATATTTCAGTTCATGTGTATTTTAGATACATATGTATGTATATACTATCACAACTTTAAGTATCTAAAGTAAGTATCATAAAATGTGATTTTAAGAAATTTTTATTTGTTATATGTGACCCGGCCTATGAAAAGGAGGCTTATGACTAAAAAAAATTTTTCAACTTTTTTTTTTGGTTTCGATAGTTTTTGAGACGCTCTTTCACGTGTTGAAAACTAGAAAGTCCTAACTTGCTTAGAAGTGTACTGAAAATGTAGAGAAAGAAGAGCAAAAATGGGGATAAAATGCCCAAAAACCTGGGTCAGAACTGGTTTGTGCTTTGCATTGAAAAAAAAAACATCGCTCTTTATATACACACACGAACTAATCTCATTTATGGTATTTTGCATTTTTTGATTGCCTTTTGGGCATGACTGTGTATAATGCAAAAGAAAAACTACTAAGAAACTGACGAAATGCATTGTTTATCTTTAACAGCCAATTTTTCGAAATTTTGTTTTTGAGTCATAAGCCACCTTTTCATAGACCGGGTCACATATATATATATATCTCGCATTAGAGGTGCAGTGTCTGATCAAGCTTTAGCATCAGTACCTGCCATGATGGCCTAACCTGGCATAGCCTAGCGCCCTCATTGTACAACAATTCTTACAGATACAGATTCTAGGAACCCCGGGGTGTATTTCCCCATATTACTCGAAAGCACAATTCTTACAGATACAGGTTCTAGGGACCCCGCGGTGTATTTCCCCCATATTCCTGGAAAGCACTGCGCCAAAGGGGTAAAACGGTATATTGCAATGACAGTTAGTGTTCCCGGGGGGGAACACTAGTTAGTTTCTGCCTTAGACGGTTATATTTAATTATTTTTGATTTGCATTTGGCTTTTAGTAGACTTTTAGCCGCCGCCGGTCTTCATATCATATCGGCTTCGCCCTCTGGTAAGTATTTTTTGAACCATTTTAGACATACACTTAAAAATTTACGCACAATGTAAATTACTATGTCCGCTACAATAGAAGGTGAACATAGTATACGAAATGTCAGGGTATTTTTTATCTTTTATTTGGTTTGAATACTAGTTCATACCGAATATTTCCGTTTAAGGCTTTAGAATAGATGGCCATCTATTTGTTTTATTATTAAAGATTTTTTTTAGAGTTTGTCTGAAAAATATCATAAATTATAATCATGCAACAATTAATGTTTTAATTGCTCATCGTTGCAGATTTTACTTGTAGTATTTCCCATTGATAGCAGATTTTACATTCATAATATATTTTCTTTTCTTATCCAAGCAATCTGGTTATATATGTACTTATATGTGTATTTGAATGTAAAATATAAAATATGCAAAAATTTAATAGTTTGTTTACAGCTGTCACCACAGACAAGCATGACTGGTTATTGTCCATCATTTGAATTTATGTTTACAAACACTCAAATTCTCTAAGGATAACAATTTTTGTATTGGTAGGTATAAACAAACTAAATATCAAGAGAATTACATTCTAAAGAAGATATGCCAAAACGAGGGTTGGAGTAAAATATTCAATGTAATTGCAAATGAAAATATTTTTTTATAATTTTTACAAAAAATATTCTCTATTTTTTTACAAAAAAAATTTGTGTATACCGTTGTATTTTTTTTTATTTATGAATAAAGGCCCCAACACTCTAAGGTTATATAGGCAATTTTACAAATAATAATAAAGTTTATATATAATTAATTTATAAATAAACATAGATTCTAAATCAAGGCATATAACCCAATATCTATAAAAATTGTTTAATATTTTTAAATTCATGTTCTTTACTACATTGCTCGTTTTGTTTGTAGAAGATCAGATTCATTAAAAATATAAAAAACACTTAACAACATATTGCCACATTCACAAATTGGAGGTTGAATATTCTCAGTTAAATATTTATGGGAAAATAAACAATGGCCTATTTTAAGCCTGTTAAGTTTAACAAAATCTGATTTCGCTAATATAGTTTGTTTTTTTAATTTAAAATCTTTATCTTTCTGAATTTTTTAAAGTTTAGTAGTGTTATTACTTTACCACGAATCATTCCAGAGATCAAATATATATTTCCGAATCTGTCGTTTATAATCTAAGTATTGATATTTAAATTCTGTTGATTAAATTCTGTCTTAAAGAATCCTTCGCTAAGAAATCAGTCTTCTCATTTCCCAAAATGTTTAAGTGGTTTGGAACCCATAAAAAGAATACCTTTCCACATGGAAGATTCGAAATAGACTCTCTTATCTGATTCACTATTATGTTGCTACTAAAAACATCCTGTATTCCCTCTAATGCACTTCTACTATCTGATATAATGAGAGATTTTTAAATATTACAATCTAGATTTTCGACACAAGTTTTAATTGCGAGTAATTCAATAGTGTATATCGATGAACAGTTTGAAATTCGTCGTTTAATTAAAAAAATTTGACTAGAAACCGCAAACCCTGCTTTTTCGTTTATAACAGAACCGTCAGTAAAATAACATGTGTGGTTCAAATATGAGGTGTTAATTAATTTCAAAAATTTCTGCTGCATCTCTACAGAAGTCATATCACGTTGTTACATATTGCAAGTGAAAAATCTATTTTAACTTCTGACATACACCACGGTGGAATACGCGACAATTTTCTATTCTCAATCAGCCTGTCCCACAATATCGAACGTTATCGTTCGCACGCTTTTTAAACGACAAACAGCTGATTTGCGTCCCACTAACAATGATCAGCACGACAAGTCGAAAGATAAATAATTCGAACAATAACGTAAACAGTTTAGTACAAATTTACGTCCCACTAAATATTTTTGCTGTCATTTGTGCGAACAGAAATGTCAAAATCAGTCACTTATGTGTACTTTGTCGTTAAGTAATATCAAAAAGGAAAAATTGTTTTAAAAATTAATAAAATAAATAAAAATGGAAAATAAATGGTAAGTAAATAATAGTAAATATAAATAAAGGCATATAACAAACAAATATATTCATTTTAGCATAAAAAAATCAACTATGAACCAACTGCAAGTGTTAGTTGAATTTATGGAAGAAAATCCTGAGTTTGCCAGAGGATGTGTTACGTTTGGGAGCACAAAGATGTCAGTGGAGGAGAAGTGGACAACGCTTGCCAAAAAATTAAATTCAATGGGGCCACCTATTCGTTCCGTTGTTGAGTGGAAAAAGGTGCATATATTTTTTGTGTTTTTTACGTTTTTTGTACATTATTTATTTTATTACAGTCCTGGGCGGATCTGAAATGTCGTACTAAAAAGAAAATTGCAGAAAACAAAAAAAGTATGTCGGAAACAGGCGGTGGTCTTTATCGTATGAACCACTTAACAGAACTGGAGCAAATTGTAGACAGAACACTGTTTCTGTCTAAGGCTGCAACACCTACTGGCAAGGTATTTGGATTCACAGAAAGAAACCGTATAAAAGCTGTCGATCCAATCGATGAATGTTTTATTGCATTAAAAGACACGCCACCAAGAACCTCCAAGGCTGTAGCGGTAATAACACCTTCCAGGCAACAACAACATTGTTCACAAGAAGAACAAATAATTACACAACAGACGGATGAACGTATACGCAGTCAGCCGCAACAGCAGCAAAATCGGCAACAACAATTCGCTGGTAACGATAATGAAATGCCTATAAGCTCATCTGCAAAAAAACGAAAAGCTTCAAATGATGACCAAATATCACTTATCCGTAGGCAACTAAGGGTGGGTGAACATACAGCTGCTATAGCAAAAGAGCAAGCTGATGCAACAAAAACATTGGCTGAAGCTACTAAAAGCCTAGTTGCAGTTATTAAAAGAGTAGCAGATGCCTCCGAGGTACAAGCCGAATCGGCAAGGAAGAGCGCTGAAACGCAAGCTCAAATTTTAAGAGCAATGGAGGCATTGACACAGCACTTAATAAATAAATAATATTTTTATATTAATAACCTTCTTTTTAGTTACCCTAATTTATAAACTCGTTTTTTAAAATTAATTTTCTTTTTTTTAATGCATTTTTTATCTTCTAATTTGTGCGCATATAATCTCGTAACCCGCCGCCTTTTTATATACTTTTTTTTAAATTTATACTTTATATTTTAAATAAATAATATCTATACATATAAGTACATACATGCATATCATACAACGGAACAAAATAAGTATATATGTGAATAATAAAAAAAGTTTTATTAAATAAAAAAAATATTCTTTTAAATTTTATTTAAAAAAATAGAAGTTATTAAATAACACAAAATTATTTTTCTGTCTTAAGCAGATATAAAACAGAATATGACACACTTTATAAGTTTAGTGCTATGCTTCTACGTATAGCCATCGCAGTACCCTCGTCTTCTTCACCTTCTACGTCCTCGTCTATTGTAGTATTTTCAGCAAGTACTGGTTCAGCTAATGGTTCTTCGATGCATTTGTATTTTATGCAAATGTTATGCATGGCACAACACTCATTAATAATTTTTGTTGTCTGCTCTGGACTATAGTGGAGACCTCTCGAACCAAGGATGCAACGGAATCGATTTTTTAAAACACCAAAACATCGTTCTACCACGTTGCGCGTGCTGATGTGTTTTCTGTTAAAACGTGTTTCATGAATGTCTCTTGCATTCCTGAATGGCGTCATCAGAAACGGTTTTAATTTATAGCCGCCATCACCTGCAACAATAAAAAATATGTTCAGTTTAAAATTTACATGGACATATTTTGTTACAAATACTAATTTACCCAGGATCCAAGTATTTCGTTTGCCATCATCAAACTCGCTTTGTAACTTTTGGTTGGCCGCACTATGTTCCCATATAAATGCATCATGATTGGAGCCGGGATGCCTAGCGTCAACAAACATTATATTCATTTTATGATCACATATCTGCAAATAAAAAATAGTTTTTTTTAATGATATTAAATTGCATTATGGAATAATAAGTATATTTATGTACGTACAACCATTGCGTTTATACTATAATAACCCTTTCTGTTATAATATAAACGCTTAATGTCATCACCGGGGGACTTTATACGGATGTGAGTTCCATCTACGCATCCTATAACCCCCGGGAAGCCAGATCGGTCAAAAAAATTTTCTATAATTTCTCCTCTTTCTTCAGGCCTTGGCATTTGTATCCACTGTGGGCAAATCCATTCCTCAAACAGATCTAGGCATTCACCAATAATTCTGTTAACTGTGGATTTGGATGTAGAGGAAACACTTTCATTTCCCACAGTTCTCTGATAGCTTCCTGTAGCCAAAAATCGCAAAAATGTCGCCAATTTAATGTCTGGCCGAATATGAGTGCTCCGGCATCCTGGTGTCCACTTCTGATTCAAAGTATCCAACAACATAACAAATACTTCCTTTGAAACTCGAAAATTGGCCACAAATCTAAAAGCAGATATGTGAATGTTTATATTACACACAAAGTACATGTATAAATTATTATGTTTTACTTACTCGTTTGTTGCCATATGAAGAACATTAGAAACATCACGCAATTGCCTGCGAGAGACCTGTTCTTCCTCCTCAACCTCCTCTAAAAAATGAACTGCCACAGACAAATTCATTTTCGCTTTAAATACAATTAAAAAATGTAAATTATCTTTTTTCACTTTAAATATGTTTATTTTATTTACTTATACTTTTATCACTTTAATTCACCAAAAAGAAAATATGTATGTTTACGATGTGTTTTTTATTTGTTTACATTTTTTTGATGTCATTTGTAATATTTTTGACTAACGCAGAGTTGTATTTTTTTTGGTACAATTTATTAATTTTAGCGTTTTTTTCTTAAATTTGGCGATTAACTTAAGGTTTTATTGATATGGTAACATATTAATTTGTAGTCGGTAAAATGGATTACGTTACAAACGTAAAGTCAAGCGAACAACAAGACGATAGTTAGTGGGACGCTTTTTCGATCGAAAGTGAGCGGCTAGTTTTCTTTCGCTTGAGTTTACGTTCGATATTGTGGGACAGGCTGAATAATATTAACATCCAGTAGATATCTTGAGGTGATTGGTGAGGTTACTTCTTCTTCAATTGCTCTTATATAGAATGGATAATAACTAGGGCGTTTTCGTTTCATTTGTTCACTTTTTCCCTATTGGACAGAAGCGCATATAAAGGGTGATTTTGCATAGAAAGTATTTTTAATGTATAATTAAGTAAGAATTTTAATCTTCTAAAATACAAGGTCGACTAGTTTTAAAAGCTCCTATTAAAAGGCGTATTCCAGTATTAAGAATAGGATCTAACATTTTTAAATTTGTTTTGTTAGCCGATTGGTCTATAACTGACCCAAAGTCTAAAGTTGGAAGTACTACAGAATGTAAAACTCTGAGGAGAGTTGTGGATCAGATCCACATTGAGAACATCTTAACTTTTTTATAATATTTAATTTTAAGTTAGCTTTAGCTTTAATTATTTGAATATGAGATTTAAAAGAAAGTTTTGTGTCTAAAGTCATAGCTAAGATTGGGTTATAAGTATTTACTGAACGTCTGGAAAATTTTATTGCAACAGTTTTATCTTCATTAAATTGATATCCGCTTTTGTCATTCCATATTTCAAGTTTTTTAATAGTACTTTGAATCTTATTTACTATTGATGAGAGTTTTTTTTCCGAACAATATATGACATCTCTATGACAATGGTTTAAAATATCATCAATTGCCGATATGAAAAGAGTTACATTTTGCATAAAAAGAGTTACACTTAGAGCCGATACTTGCGTGACACCATTTTCAGCTTTTAAAAAATTGGAACGGGAGTTCCCCACCAAGCAATAAAAATCTCTGTAGCAAAGAAAATATAAAATAAAAGCAGCCATGTTTCCCCGTATTTCAGATGATATTAATTTTTTAAATATTAATTTCTTCTATACACATTCATAAGCTTTATTTATGTCAAAGAAGACTGCTATTAAATCTCTTTTTGAGAAAAAACTTTCCATAATATCTGATTTTAATAAAGCTAAATTGTCTATATGTAGTTCCTCCATTTTTTCTAAATCCTGACTGATTAGCATTTAATAAATTATTTTTCTCTAAGTAATAGACTAATCTTTTTATCGTCATGTTATATTTGTAATAATGAAGTTGGAAATCATAAAACTAACAACAGAATGTATATTATTGTGAAATTGGAAAACATAACATTAATATTACTATGGTGAAAGGTATACTCTTATATAGCACTTTTACTTGTTTCTTGTCAATTTCCGTTTCTATTTTGTGCTGCCTCGTAGTCATGTTTGAATGCTGTTTTAGTAGTTTATGAAAATAAACCGATTTTATATTTTTTATTAACATCACAATACTTTTGTAAGTCTACTTAAATAATACTGTTTAGAGGTTTGTTGAAAACTTCTCAACAAATAATTCCATAAATAAATAAAAGTTTTTAAATGCTCTAATATTTGTTGCAACAGATGCAATAAATCACTTGATTTTAGTGTCCTTTTAAAAAAAGGTAAAGTACAATAAGGCTTGTAATTTGGTATAAAACATAAAAAGCTTTAAACTTTGATAAAATAAGCTGTTATTTAATGAATAAAATTTACTTGGATATTCGTGCACTCTTTAAGAAACTTATTTGTTAAGCTTAAAGTTAGCTGCAAGGACTATCTTTAGTACGTAGCTGCTATAGTAAATGCTTATGTATGCTGATTAAAAAACTTTTGCTCCAAGACCGAAACCAATGACCAAATGGAGCTTGATAGCTAGTATATAGAATCTGAATGAGTGCCGATCTTCAGTAAGTATTTGTTTTTCAGCGTAGGCAATGTACCATGACAAAAGCTGAGATTAATATAAGGTAACTATGACAGAAAAAAATGTTAGTATAATGGTCAGATCTGCCCAATAAAGAAAAATCGAAGTTGGTGCTATTAGTGTTATTTTCTCCATATATCCTATAGAGTTTCCCCTTTGAGTAATAGGCTATTTCTGAATATTTAGTACTAACTGACAGTAGCAAGGACCACAATTCCTGAAATCGTAGCCTTCAATTACACTGAACATTGTCAAATACCAGTCAAAGGCCAAAAATTACTTAAACCGAGAATATTGTAATGAATAAGCTGTGAAAAGAAGGAAAATTAAAAGATTTGCAAAATAATAGCGGTCTGATTTAGTTTCGCCCCACCCTTTTAGAGTTAAAGCATTGTTCTTATACTTAAATTTAAAAAAAAACCCAACATTAATAAACGCAATACCGGCCTATAAATTTAAATACTATTGCCCATATTCATTAAAAATAAAACTGATTTGAAATGTATTTTAGAACAACTTTTGTATGAAAAATTTGTTCTAAAACAGATTTTAAATATATTTACTTATTATAAATATGGGTATATGTATGTTAGGTTAAGAATGGTTGTGCCCATTGTGATTCCCTTTAAATACTTTTGACTTAGCGACTTGATTTCCCTGATGAAGCCTACAACATTTTCCAGATATCTGTTAGCCCAACATGAAATCGTTCCCATAAGCCTGTATATTTGTAATACAGGCCGATGGCATATAATGTGCGCAATGGTTTTGAACACCTCTTCGTCCTCGCACATTTTACAGAAGTCTGTTGTACCGCTAACCCATCTACTAGGTCTTGCCTAAAGGTGAGGTGCCCAGTGATCACAACCACTATGACTTTTTCAGTCTTTCCAAGATCCCAGTTCCAATAAGTTCTTCGACTATCCAGTTATATAGAATTCGGTAGCTCTATAGCTTCTCCTTTTTCTCAATCTTGCAAGGTGCAAAATAATATTATAGTGAACCGTAACCCAACACAATCTAACTCTACAATTATAAATCAGCACATAATTAATTGTATAATTCGAATGTAAGCTCTCGCTCTAGTACCCACATTAATCTCCGTAGCATTTGTAAAAACTGCGACTCCTCGCTCAATTATGAGATTCCAACCAAACATTCCTCTTCAGAATTACTACTGGAGGTATCCTCTCAGTGTTTTTAAAGCCCCTTAGTAGATGGGTTAATGGAAACAATCCATTAAGCTTAACCTCGTGCATCATCAGCCTTGACTCATAAACTCTAAGCAAACTTCTTGACCCCATTTCGACTAAAGAGCCCTCTGGACATTAGCAAGAGTTTTCTTACGACAATCTATTTTCAATGCCTTCCACTAGACAGTGGTGATTCGTACAACCGACTTGTAAATACAATTTAATACTTTGGATTACAGCTCCCACTTTTTCTCTATGGAGTTCTTGTAGGCTATAAGACACAATAGAATAATTCTTGATTCATATGCTAAATGTTGATAAATTAATATGCAACAGAGGTCTAATGGTTCCCTTAAGTGTCCAAAGAATTTGCACTTTAAGATGTGTTTGGCGTAACGTTAAAAGAGAAAATTGGGAATAAGGGCTCTTCAATATCATTAAGAGTAGTTGTTTTATAAGATCTTGAGATGTTCCTCATGTTGCTGCTGAAGAAAGTAACTTAATGGATCCTTTTTCCCCCTTCTGTACTCAATGATTATATTAAACCGGCTTGTAATTTGCGACATCCTTACTTTCTTTAAGTTACGTGCTACCATCAGCTTTTCCTCTTGACTTTAGTGATTTCACACTGTCGAGTGGTAACTATCAGCCTTCTTTCTCATCACAGACTCTCTAGTAATCGCTAGCATTTGTCCAAGGTATATTTCTCCCATAGCATACACAATCAACAATTTTCTGCCTGTGATCCTAAGTCTTATGCTAGCTAGTGCTGGACATTCAAACACAATGTGCACTAACGTCTCAGCCGCTTCCAGGTACAGTCTGCAAGTATCATCTTCGATTTTCATCTTGGCTAGATGTATCCAGCTTAAGGTACTTCTATTATATCTGAGCACCTTATTGGCCTTCCTGACAAGGAATTCTTTGAGCACCATTCGAGCCTGTCTATATGTAGTAGTCTCCCTCCACTTTTTCTGATTTAGTGTATTTTGTTGTAGGTCTGGGTGCTGGACCACAGAATTTCACAGCAAATCACTGTTCTGCAAATTGGTCTGGTGCTTCATTCTCAGCTGTGATTATGGTTCCTTTAACCGACATCAACATTACCTCATTAATCGAGGCACACCTGTTGAGTTTTAAAACACAGTCCAACAATAGATTAGAGACACGTTCACATACCTCATTCGTTTTATAACCAACTGGTTGCCAAGCACAATGACATGCCATGTTCAGGTCAACTGAGTATACATCTGCTCCTGTTCCAGTAAAAATGCACTTATTGTGTATAACGCCTTCCTTGATACTAAGCAATTAAAAAGCTCTACGTTACCGAGACTTTTCTATGGATGACATTGTTTAGTAAAACACACTTTTAAATAAATTTTACCTATTTTTTCAGTTCAGTCCTTACGATTAGTTGTGTGACGGCATTAGTAAATACCAAAAAACGATAAAAAAAATTTTCAGTTCAGTAAGAGGTTTTTTTTCATAAAGGATATTTATCAGGAATGTGATAGAAATCGATCGGTTTTCAAACAAAATCGAAAGCTAAAACCGAACGTTTTGTTACGAGACGTGATCAAAATCGAACGGTTTCACTTTCCATTTTTGTTTCTTTTCAAATTGTTTCAAATAATAATTACATCTTTCTTATAAAAGAATAAAGTTGATTTTGAATCAAAAAAATGGCATTTATTTTGTCCACTTCTCTTTTAATAATAAATAATTCGAATAACGTTGCGGTTGAGGGATACTTCAGATCCATTGAGTATGCAGGAGGCTAGGTAACAAGTTTTTCCAAGTGATTTAAACTGAGCTCACAACAAATATTTTTGCAAATATTTTTAGGTTCAAGGAATATTTCCGTATAAATAAGGAAGGTTGTTTTTGGATTCTACGAAAAATTGAACTACATGTGAAACTAAATTATTCCTTTGGTCATTGAGTTCGCAGGCACGTTGAGGTTCCTAGCAGAATGCTGCTTTCAAAGGTCGGTTGGAAATGATTCAGCTATAGCTATGCACAGGACTACGTTCTCGAAATCGTTGTCAAAGATGATACTTATATTAGAAAAAGTGCTATGTCAATATTGTATTAAGGTGTCAGCCGACCCAGACTATATTCAAAAGTTAAAGCAAAATTTTTTTGAAAACTTCAAAATTCCGGGGGTGATTGGTTGTATTGACTGCACCCACATTAGGATTGTGAAGCCCGGAATTCAGGATTATTTATACTATAATAGAAAAGGTTATTGTAGTATAAATGCGATGATTGTAAGGTAAAAAAAAAAAGAAAAATATCAAAAATGTATTCTATTATGTATATTTGCTTAGCAGGTATGTGATGAAGTTAATTGATTGAAGTTAATTTATTAATTTATTAATATTCATTTTATAATCACAAATCTACAGGTTTGTGAGAGAAATCGATCGGTTTTCAAACAAAATCGAAAGCTAAAACCGAAAGTTTTGTTATAAGATGTGATCAAAATCGAACGGTTTCACTTTCCATTTTTGTTTCTTTTCAAATTGTTTCAAGTAAAAATTACAACTTTCTTATAAAAGAATAAAAAAATTGTCTATGAATAGTTGCAACTTCACTACTTAAATTAAAATTATGACTAAGAGTATGCGCCTTCAGCTTTAATTTAATATAAAAGATAACAACAAAAGTTAAACTTTCCTTATTATTTAACTAATTTCATACACATGTTAAACAACCATAATTACACTGTCTTTCTCATCTATTTTATTTTAGGTACAATTTATAGTGAATGTAATTTCCCTAAAATAAATTGAAATAATACCAAAACGGGCATCAAAAGCAACAAATGTAAAAAATACACCACGTACAATATTCTAGCACGTACTAAAGATATCTGCTTCAACAAAATATACTAATATATATGTATATAAATAACAAGAAACTAACTTCACAGTGTACTACTCTCTTGTTTAAGCACTTGACGTAAAAGGATGCAAACAACATTAACACACCAACATAAAGTAAAACAAAATTTTAGTTTAATCATTTTGATATGAAAAATAAACGAAATGAAAGAAGTAGGAAGCAATAAGACTTACGTTAAGTAACAGCTGTAGACACGCAATACAAATTAAAACAAGTCATAATTACAGAAATGCCTCAAAGCATCATGAGCGAGGCGCGATCAAAAGTAATTTCTGGAATGTGTGTGTATATTAGAGCACCCATGAAATATACATATGTGATTTGCAAAAGTATTATTTTTTGCACTTATCGCGCATTTTCGGTTATCTGGGGATTAAAAATTGAGATGTGCATAAAAATTAAGCTGTAGAAAAGATGTCTGAATTTATTTATCAATAACTCTTAAACTGAGAGCTTTTCGTAATTTAGTTATAAAAACTTTTTGTTCGCTATAAAAGGAGAAATATATTTTTTTCATACAAACTTTATACCCACGATAAAGCGTAAGTGTGTTTTTAGCGGTTCAATTCATAGTTTACCTTGAAACTGAACCTTAAGTGACTTTCCTTCCGTTCTGAAGGCATGTAAATACGAATTCTCTTGATCATGGGGTAGAACATTTTGCGCTTATTTAGTATATGCAAAAAGGTTTTTTGAATGCCGTCCATTTTCTGGCTTAATGACGAAAAACTGACTCAGGCCTACAATATTATTATATAATTTTAGTACTGAAAAAAATATTCGATTAATCGAAAAGTTTTTATGTTTTTTTGAACGTAATTAAGGTAATATATTTAGCAATATGTCAAAAAAATGTACTTTTTAATTTCAGACTATGAATACCGAATGATTTTTATTGCTTCGGGGGTAGAGTAAGCTACCTTAATTGGTAATTTAAGTGTCCCTCACTTGTCCTAAAACGGAAACTTAGGGTGTCCATTGAAACTTGGATTTTTTAAATTTTTATGAATAATATTTATGTTAACAGTTATTAAATCAATGTTTTTATTTTTTGCATAGTTAGTTTGGGTAGTTATCTTCCATTTACTATTATTATTGTTACATATATACACTGAAAAAAAAAATGCCAACAACAAAACTTGGAAGCAAGAAAATACTACCGCTACATTTAACGCGGCACAAATTGGGCTAAATTTTATGTCTTGCAATTCAACACAGTTGTTAATAATTTCAAGTTCTAAAATTCTGCCGTGGTGCGTGATGATCGCATTTTTCGTTTACAAGAAAATTTGGAAAATGTTTAAAAAAAAGCGAAAAATTGAAAAAAAATCGTTTTTTCACCTTCATTCCCATATAACTTTTGAAGTAGAAATGTAATCTTCAAGCACCACCGCAGAATTTTAGATATTATAGTTGTCAAGAACTATGTTGAATTTCAGGGCATAATATTCAGGCGAATTTGTGCCGTTCAAAAAACATTAAAGCCTATTTTCGGCAAATTATAATCATTCATTCATAGTTTAAGTTTTTACATTTACAATGTTTTTTATTGTTTTTCTTTGTATCAATGTTTTTGTTTAGAAAATTTTTTACTGATTTACTGTTATTTAATCTCTTAGTATATACGAATAATTGATAAGAGCTTCTTTCTAGTGGTATCAATAATATGTCCGTTTGTGTACTATTTCCGTAAAGTTTGGTAGCTGAGTAACTTACAGACATGGGGGAATTCAATTACAATTACAGGTAATGTGTAATTTTGTAATTGTAATTTGAATTGAAAATTTCCAATTACAATTACATGTAATTAGCAATTGCATGTGTAATTAATTACAAAATCTAATTAATATCACCCAAGTCTGGTAAATTGAACAAATTATTCTCATAAAAAACTTTTGTATAAAAAATAACGTAAAAATCAGATCATCTTACTTTTAAGGATGTGCTGTATCAAATATTCGAATATTTAGAGTTCAAAGATATAAATAAAACGTCGTTCTTGAATTTAGTTCCCCACAAATTTCAATTTGCTATTAACACAGACAAGTGTAATTTGTTTACTGCAAATTTGAAAAAATAAATCTTGACATTTTCCAAACAGTTTAAGCGGCTGCGAAAGATTCAATGTTAAAAAGATATATCGATAGACCTGTAGATGTATTCTTATTCCACAGTAATGTCAATGCGGAAAGAGAGTTTGCGATGGCGGAGAGGAATGAGGATATGGCATCTCATAAAGAAATATACACCAGATGTCAGTAAGTAAAGGCCCGGCAACACAAATGCATTCACTTCCTCTTCGACATTCTGCAGTTCCATCCAACGAAGTAGATATGGAAAATGGTGTAAAAATAATGAAAAAGGTATTTTTAGGAAAATAAGAAATGGAATGAAAAGATATTCAAATTACATTTCAAATTTCTGAATATAATTACTGCAAATTATTGCCGCTAGATGGCGCAAAAATAATTTTTATTAAAAAATGTATCAAAACACCCTGTATTTGCAAACACTATGAGTTCATATATTCAGCAAAAAGAAATTTGCCAAACATTATTTGGACGAATTCTGGAAATTTAAAGGTTAAAATTTTGATTTTCTTCAATAACCTAAAAATAACGGTATTTTTGTAAATAACGGAATTATGAAAAAGTCAAAGAACAAAAGTTGCTAGCGAAGCCCTAAAGAACCATTTTCAACAATAAAAAAGTTCTTTTTCGCAAAAGTCGATTTTGGCATATTGATAAATATATTATCATAAAATTATTTACTTTACGATAAAGAGACCAAATCTAAAATACAATTGACTTATAAAATGAAAAGAGTTTATATCTTGCAAATTTATTAATAATATTTCGTTTTTTGATCAATTAATCTTAAAGTAAATGAAATCACGATATTATATTAACTAAATCAAGCGAGGGGCCTGACCGATTTTTGGTTTAGAAACAAAATTTGTTATGTATATCCATATCTTTATAAAAATTTAATTTTAAACACTTTGTGCTGCTTTATACTTAGTAAGTAATAGGCGGTTTACACTGATCAATATCTACCATCAAGATGTTCATATCTTTCCATAAGAATTACACAGGGCTCAAATTCAACATCTTTAACCACCGTCGTCTACATTAGTCATTAAAAAGCCTATAAAAGGATATAATTTTTCGACCATGCATAAGATATGTTTAATTTTATATAATACACGCAATGAAAAAACATGGTTGTTGTATAGTCACGATAAAAACACTGTGTTCTCTGTAACAATATACATATGGTTGTTGTGAACAAATTATAATTGTTTTAAACAACACTTTAGTAACTATAAACAAGTTTTTGTTACTAGTTAATCATTCAGTTTGGTTATACGCACCAAATATACATAATCTAGAACTTTATCATAAAATATTCCTAAAAACAAACTTTACATAATACCGTTCTACACACTTTTTTACAAAAAGAACTATATATTTTTAAAAAGAATTATATATTCGTAATCTACATCGAAAAATAAAATAAACGTATCTCACAGTTTTTCTAGATTAACTCATTTTAGCTAAAAACTTAAATATTTCCTTAGTTAAAAATTACTCATACCATTTTGAACAAAAATAACATCTTCTATATCTATACATATAATAATCTATACATATAATAAACTAGTAACTCATTTCCATCTCTCTGTCTGGCGGCTTTTCTTTTCCGTTCGCATCACGTAAAAACTACAAAATATTATGAGGAGGTACCCAATATAGGATACTTTTTTCCGCAAAAATATCTTGTTTCCAAGAGAAAGTGGAGAAAAAGCAGTGACCGCCACAATTTCCGGTATAAAGGTTTTCGGTTTAAAACGGGGATATTTTCAACACCGTTATATTTTTAACACACCTTTTTATTTTTGAAAGTGGGATATTTTAAAAACTATGACGAAACTGATGGCGCAAGTTGAATAAAATTTGTATTTTATTTGTATTTTTACTTTGTGGAATTACATTCTTATTAAATTTTTTTAAATACCTCTTACAGAGGTTTAAAAAACTTTTTAGCATTTTTTATAAATTTTAGAATTTAATCCAGGGATGGTACCTTTATATAAAGTAAATACATAAACCATAACTGAAGCACTATAAAAGTAAGAGTCTTTAAATTGGTGTGGAATACTTTCAAAGCAAAATCATGTAAAATTTTGTCAGGACGCCCACGGGGCGAGCACAGGTAGTATATGTATATAACATTCATAAAATGCCCTTAGGTGTTATAAACATTTATTCTTATTTTTTAAACTAAAGCTGTTTTAAATTAAGCTTCTGTGTATTTTGTAAATATAATGAATACGGGTGTTACGATTAATCTATAAATTATTTTATAAATTTGCTTTTTTTGCAAATATACGAATTGATCTAGACAAAGTGCGACACACGTATATTTTATTTTTTGTACCTCTTTCAAAACATACTAATTTTTTCCATGTGTGCAACCACAAGTTCAATTTTCTAGAATGGTGTAATTTACGGTTTTAAGGAAATGAAACATACCAACATCGAAGTACGTACTGGATAAAGTACTAAACCTACAAAGGCAACAAAATAACAAAACTAAGAGAAACTTAAATACACAGATGGAAAAATTAAGCAGTCACTCAAGTGTACTTATACAATTATCAAAAAAATGAACAACTTTCCCACCGAATACAAAATCAATAGTTTGAATAGTATATTAAGCCAAATTCTCATACTCTTTATCAATTAATAATAAAATATTCTATATCATTGAAAGGTATAGAAATAATTTTTTAAATGCTTAATCTGTCTAAGAAATTGCATATTCTAAATTAAATATCAAAATAAATTTAATTAAAAATACATAAAAACATATTTTATTTTTAGTTTTAAAACTCTATTATCTATGCATATACAGCAAAAATTATTTTTCAGATTCAAACAATTAATTTGCATAATCAGACAATTTTTTGTTAGAATATGGTCCTAAAATAATTTTTGAAAATTTAAAATTAATTTATTGAAAATAATCTACGAAAAAAGAGATAAACAAAATCGAGAGAGAGATCAGAAAAACACTTGACAAAACAGAACTTACAAAATTTAAAAAAACACAGTGGGATAAATTTCAGAATATACGGACAAAAATTCAAAAAACACACTTAACAAAAATAAATAAACTAAAATATGAAAAATTTGCAAAACTTAAACTTATTTATAATGACGAATGGTTTATTAACCAAACTAATATTAAAATTTGAACTGGAACAAAAATGGATCCTTTCACTTTGAAATAAATTTGCATTACCAATAAATGACAAAAATTTTGCACCGATTCCTTTTATAGCTGATATTGAACAATGGGTTCAAAATATGAAAGACGAAAATGAAAAAGAAACCATAAGATCAAAGATTGCACACAGAATTGCCTATTTCAAACGGAATAACAGAAATACTGAAAAGGAAAAATTTATATTAAGTGCCTACGAGGAGACAAGAAAAATTATTGGAAAACACAAAGACAACATCGTTATAACCACTGCGGACAAAGGTAACAAAACTGTTGTAATGTCAAAAACTTGTATAAAAATAAAAGGGAACAAATATTAGATGACAAAAACACATATAGGAATAAAAGAGAAAATCCCACTCAAAATCTTTTAAAGAAAAATAATACATTAGTAAAAGAACTATTTAAAGAAGGATACATCTCAAAATGTGAAAAATTAATTCCACATTCAGTTGCGGCTCCTGAATTATATGGCCTTCCACAGATTCATAAAGACAGCATGCCACTCAAACCAATATCTTCATCCTTGAAATTATCGTGCTTCAAAATATCAAAATATGTTCGAAAAATCCTGAAAAACATACTATCAACGACATATAACATATGCAATTCTTTGGACATAAAACGTAGATTAGGGGATGTTAAACTGGAAAAAGATGACATTATGATTTCGTTCGATGTGGTATCACTTTTCACCAATATACTAATCTATTTAGCAATAAAAAATATAATGGACAAATGGGAAGAACTCAAAACTTATACGTTAATATCAAAACAAAATTTTTGAAAATTCTTCAATTTTATTTACAAGAAAATAACTACTTTGCTTATGATGGCAAACTTTATCATCAATTGCATGGTATGCCCATGAGTTATATATTCTATAATATTCAATCTTTATTATGTTAAACAACTTTAATATTAATATTTTCTTTTCACAAATAAATACTGTTATTTTTATTTTTATTCTCTTATTAGAAATTATTGTCAACTTACAGAAAAACATTATTCAATTTATTGATTTAAGTTTTTTATAATCAATTTGATATTTTCATTGAAAAGATATTTGTTCTGAAAATAATTTAAATATTTAAAAACAAAAGAAATTTAAAAATAAATATAACATTAGTATTTATTTATTATCATCATTTTATTGGCGCAGTCGAATAACGAACCAAACCTAAAAGGAATTTTTTTTAAAAAGGAAAATAAAAATTTTACATACATATCTAATACAAATTTGAAAAACAGTACATTATATGAAAAAATTCAAGAGCTAGAAATATTGTGAGTTATTTGAAGAAAAATTGGATACGAGCTTCCTAAGAAACCGTTTATTTTAAAGAAGAAAAAAAGAGAAATAAGTGTCAATCTTGAATCTCAAGAAAAATTCAAGCAATCAAAAAGTGATCGAGGTATCAGTAAGTTACAAGAAAATAAATTTAAACAAGGCATCGACAACATGGCATCAACAACAATGATTCCTTTCGAGCTACTCGCTGATGTTCCTAAATTCGATGGAAAACCAGAAGAAATCGAAATGTTTGTAAAGAATGTTGAAGCAGTTCGTAGTATTGTTGAGCCACAAATAATCGCGCACAATTAAAATGCACAGACAAATGTTGTCATGTATGCATTAGTGCGATCCTTAGCTATATTGCGAATTTTTTTCGTCAGATTTATTTTTACTGTCACCCCACCAGCTTGGTGAATATTGGTAAACAAATTAACTTGAAAAAATTTCATGTGAATCGGTTGGGGTTTAGACGAGCCGCAAGCCCGCCGAAAATTGCAGAAAATCATAAAATTTGCCATTTTACCTTGTAAGTTCAAAACTGTTGATTTAACAAAACGATTGTAAGAGAGACAAAAGAATTCTTGCTTATGATGTTTTCAACATTTCTTGTTTTTTAAATTTGTATACCCTTCACCACAGGTGGAAAGGGTATATATAAGTTTGTCATTCCGTGTGTAATTTCTACAATATTAATTTCCGAACCCATAAACAATATATATTCTCGATCCTTATACATACAGAAGTTGATTAAGGGATGTCCGTCTGTCCGTGTTAGTGTGGTAATGTCATTTGCCAAGGCACCAGAAGAGATACAAAAAATTTAAGCACACCAATCAATCAGGCATAGTTTCGAAAATTTTGGTGTTGCAATTCGAGCTACTCGCTGATGTTCCTAAATTCGATGGAAAACCAGAAGAACTCGAAATGTTTGTAAAGAATGTTGAAGCAGTTGAGCCAGCATTCATTGATTTGTTTGATTTAAGAATACGCAACAAAATTATAGGAGAGGCAAACATCTCGCTGAAAAACAACAACAACTCAACTAAATGGGAAGAAATTAAGGTAATATTAAGAATATATTTTAGTATATCAGATAGTATAGAGAGTATTATTAACAAAATTAAGACAGCAGAATTAAAAACCAGTGTAAACCAATTTTATGATTATGTAGAAACATTAAAAACGAAATTAAATTTAAAAACTAGTACTGATCAAAGTAATGAACAATGGTTTAGTTGTGCAAATAATGAAAAAATGGTTTTAAAGATTTTCATTAGCAAATTGCCTAATGAACCAAAATTAATTTTACAATCAAGAAATCCTCATTCATTATTAAAAGCGACGGAAATTCTTGTTGAAACAAATTATTTTTATATAAGTAAATCTCAAAGTTCTCAATTTTTACAATCTTTTTTATCCAATGTTTGTAGTAATCGAAATAAATTTTTTAATAATAATCCTAACAAAAATTATTTACAATATTCATGTCCAAATAATGACCAGTACAATTCAAGACGTTTTGGTGGAAATAATTTCATTTATAATAACGATGACTATATGAATCTTACTGGTAATAGTAGTTCTGAAAATAGTGGTAACTTTGTAAATCAAAATTTCAGAAGACATTTTAATAACAATGGAAATTTTAACAGAGGAAATAACAATAGAAACCGTATTCAAAATTTTAACAACAGTGGACATTTAAATCAAAGTGAAACTTTTAACAGAGAAGGAATTAATAATAGTAAAGGTAACATAAATCAAAATAATAACATAACTTCGAATAACAGTGCACGAAATAGTGTAAATAATACCCTTTCGATGAATGTTGATTGTACTGAAATGTCAAATTTTCAGTTACAAGCCGAAAAAATTTACCCTATATAATAGTTAAGTCAAAATCTATACCTATAAAATTACTAATAGATACAGGTTCAGCAACAACTCTCATAAAAAAGGACTATTTCATAATACTTTTAGATCAGATTTAGAAAATCCTGTTATTTTAAACACTATTTGTTCTAAAAAAATTGCTAATACAAAGGTTACGATTCCATTCTTCAAAGAATTTAATTTACCAAACTGTAAAATTGAAATGCTAGAAACAGAAATTTTTACTGATTTTGATGGTATTTTAGGTTGTAATATTTTGAAACCCCTAGGCGCAAAAATTGATTTTAAAGAAAACGTATTGTTGACTGAAAATGCGAAAATTCCTCTAAACGATAAATGATATTCCAGTGTATCGTAAAACATACCGTTTTCCCGAAATCCATAAGGATGAAGTGGAAAAACAAGTAATTGAGATGTTACAGTCAGGTATTATAACGAAATCATCAAGTCCATATAATGCCCCAATATGGGTTGTTCCTAAAAAGATAGACAACTCTGGAAAACAGAAATGGAGAGTTATGGTAGATTACAGGAAGGTAAATGATGTAACAATCGAAGACAAATTCCCAATTCCAAATATTGAAGATCTATTTACAAAGTTAGGAAGTGCTCAATATTTTAGTACACTCGATTTCGCAAAGGGATTTCACCAAATTCCAATTCTACTTGAAGATAGACATAAAACAGGACACTATGAATTTACACGTATGCCTTTTGGATTAAAAAATGCACCCGCATCTTTTCAAAGAATGATGAACGAGGTACTTCATTATTTTATAAATAACATTTGCGTTGTATATCTAGACGATATTTTGGTATTTTCCACGTCACTTCAAGAACATATCGTATCTTTGAAGAACATTTTTAAAAGGTTATCCGATTACAACCTTAAAGTACAGGTTGATAAATGTATTTTTTTTAGAAGAGAATCTGAATATTTAGGTCATATTATTACACCAGAAGGTATTAAACCAAATCCTGATAAAATTAAAGCAATTCAAAAAATCTCATTACCAAAAACTATAAAAGAAATCAGAATTTTTGGGTTTGTCTGGTTTTTATCGAAAATTTATGAAGGACTATAGTAGAATAGCTCTTCCAATTATATCATATTTAAAAAAAGGATCTGTTATTGATATTAATAATCAGAACTACATCGATTCTTTTAACAAATTAAAGACAATCTTATGCGCAAGTCCAGTTTTAGCATATCCTAATTTTAATAAGTTGTTTGCCTTAACTACAGATGATAGCAATGGAGCCTTAGGGGCAATGCTTTCTCAAAATGGACATCCTATTTCCTATACGTCGCGAACATTAAATAAAGACGAACTTAACATGAATACGCTTTAGTAAGCGAAGCCGGTGTTGGTTATATCATAGAGGAGAAAATCCTTGGGCCCGGCCGAAGACCGGCAATGCAGGAAAACTTTAGTAAGCGAAGCCGGTGTTGGTTATACTATAGAGGAGAAAATCCTTGCGCCTGGCCGAAGGCCGGTTATGCAGGAAAACTTTAGTAAACGAAGCCGGTGTTGGTTATACCATAGAGGAGAAAATCCTTGCGTCCGACTGAAGGCCTGCTATACAGGAAAACTTTAGTAAGCGAAGCCGGTGTTGGTTATACTATAGAGGTTAAACCCTTCCATACAGCCGAAGGCCGGCTACACAGGCCGGGATGGCTCAATGATCTCTCTATGGTATATGGAACAGCGGCTTCGCTAACAAAATATTCTCTGTATAGCCGGCCTTTGGTCATATATCTATGATATATGGTATGATATCAAAGTTATGGACCTCCTTCATCGGAAGGTACCTGTTATACCATAGAGGTTAAAACAGTTAAACAGTGCCCGGGTACAAATATAATTTGTATTGGGAATTATTTCATTTTTGTTGGGACTTATTTCATTTTGGAGTTATTTCATTTTTTTTTTTTTTTTTGTAAAAATATAATTGTTTTGAATTAACGGTTAAGTTTTTGGATCTTATTTTATTTTGGCGTTGGGAGTTATTTCGTTTTTTTAATTTGGAAGTTATTTCATTTTCGTTGGGACTTATTTCATTGGGATTAATTGCATTGGGAGTTATTGCATTGGGAGTTATTTCATTTGGGAGTTATTTCACGGCACCCTTAGGATTGGCTTCTGATTCTTTATTTGTGTTGTACAAGCTTTTTATTATTTTATATATTTATTACTTAATTCTGTGTTGTGAAAGTCCAGTTTTTTAGATACTAAATAAATTAAATATAAAAATTCTTTTATAATGCTGACGAAATAATCGTAAGTATATCTGCGGTTTTACTTTACTTTAATTAAATTAAACATGTAATTATTCTTTTGCTAAATTTTATAATAAAATGTTCCCCTTAAGAAGTTTGCAAAAAACAAACGAAACGTTGGGAAAAATTGTTAAATGATATGAATTTATATTTATATGTGGAAATAAATAACTGACCATAACAGCCCGAAGAGATAATTATAATTCTCTTAAAAAACAGTTTAAACACAGTATTGGTCATAAAATAAAACTAAATTAATTACAGTATTTAAAAATTTGTTTGAATCAGATAAAAAAGTTTACTGAATATTAAAAAAAAAATCAAACAAAATATTTGTCTGAATCAGGTAAAAAACTTTACTAAAATTGTATAAAAAATCAAACAAAAAATTTATCTAAAACAAATAAAACACTTTACTGAGTAACCAAACAATTTGCATACCAATAATTTAGCTCAAAAACTAATTTTAGCTAATCGCGTTAATTAGTAACAGTTTTGTGGCTAATTTAAATAAATACCGAGTAAAATTTTACCGTATTAAATAAAAAAGATAAAGACAAGTCGAATCAATTTACAATATGGTGGCAATGGCTAATTTATTCTATTCTGACGATTTTTCAAATATAAAATTCTATATACATACATATCAAAAATGTTATTTTTAACAGTCAAAATAATGAATCCACCATTACATCTATTTTTGTCACAAAACTTTTTCTCGCAATTGGGGCAAAAGGTTGTATTTCTCTAAATTATTCTCCAAAAATGTTTGCCAGTCAAAAACATAAGTACTTATTTAAATGCAGTTGGCCATTGCGCCATCTGAAAAATTGCGAATAAAATTCAAAAACACAAATAAATATGTATGAATAGGTAAGTAGCAATGTTTTCCATGGAAAATTTTTACCTTTCTCTCCTTTGAACATTATATGTCCACATGTATATACATACATATGTAGTTCTTTTGGATAATATTTGCAAAATTGTTGTGTAATTAACCGACTTAATAAAATGAGAAAGTTCTCAAAACGTCTGTATATATTTTTTTGTATAGAACTCGTATAAATCTAAACCAATTTTTTATTTGAAGTTATACGTCAAATTGGTTACATTTAAAAATGTTCACTATTTTAAAAATTAAAGGGTGTACCTGGGGAAAATGTTGTATGAGCAACATACATGATTTTTACCTGTCCAATTTCATATTTTAACAGAGTAATAAAAAATTAGCTTAAAAATTAAAGGGTGCCCTTATAGGTAATGTAATTTTTCTTGTATATCCTTACAATATATAAGAGTGTCACCATAGGTGATGTTATTTTTTGTATATAGCCTTATATTTTAAACCGCTAATGGTCAAATATTTTATATTTACACAAACTCAATATTACTATAACCGCATTAACAAATAAAACCTAAAGTTTAATGGTGTGCCATGGATGACTTAATTTGACCTTATATTTTGGTATATAGATATCATAGTTGGGGGTAGTGCACTAAATCTGCAATCTTCACTGACACTGAGTGATATTGCAAGATTATTGCATTCATTTTTTTGATTTCTAAAGGTGATTGCAAAATTTGCAGTCTCAATCACCATTAGTGATAGTGAGTTAAAAAGTCTTTGCACTAAAATTTAATTATTTTGATTTCAAAAAATGCAATCAACAATATATTGCAACTTTTTTTTCTTCACTCAAGTTGATTGCAAGAAGAAATTTTGCATTCAATTTGAGGGTCAATTTGATTTAATGTTATTTTTGTTCACTAATTCAAAAGTGAAGACTAATACTTCATTGAAAATATAATTCAATTTATTTTATATTTATTAATGATTATATAAAACAGTAAATTAATTTATATATGTAACATAAATATACGAGTATGACCATCTAGACCTTCAAAAATTAATTTAATTATTTTTTAGTTTAACAAACTTTTTTTTTGTTTTTGTATATATTTTTGGCCAATTTGATTTTATTACCTTAGATTTTATTAAATTATCTTAGCTGGTAAGGCCTAACTCGTATCATGTCAATAAAAATGCAGTTTTATTACATGTTTTTCCCAACGTTTCGTGAATCTTTTGTTCACTTCTTCAGGGGATTTGTCTGTTTAATAAAATTTAAAAACATCAACTGTATGTAACTATTGAGTAACAATATAAATAATAATTTTCTTACTTACAAATAAAAGTATTTTTATGGACACAAAATTATTTTAATCTAACATTAATGAACATAAACTTTTTTAATGTATAACAACATTTTTTTTTAAGATCTAGTGCTGTTTTTGATAATAACACTGTAGATGGCGCTTAGGTTGTCCGTGTCTTCTTTTTTATTCATCGTTTGATTTATTTTCTGCTGTATTCTTAGACTCTCTGTTGTGTATCTCTTTTTCTCATTGTTTTCTTTATTTAATATTTTAATGTTGTCAAAATCAGGTACATGTTTTGTTTGTATTATATGTTGAGCAAGTGCGGTACTTTCTTTGTTTTTATTTATATCTGCTTTGTGCTCACACATTCTTGTGATTAAGCTTCTTTTTGTTGTGCCAATATAAACAAGGTTACAGTTGTTGTCTTTGTTGCCCTTACATGGGATCTCATAGACGACGTTATTTTGTTGAAGTTTTTCAATTGGTGTTTTGTTATTTGTAAATAAAGTGTTTAGAGTTTTATTAGGTTTGTAAGCAAGGGATATGTCATTTTTGTTTATTACATTTTTTATGTTGTTGTTGTCCGTAAGACCAGGAATATATTTTACACTGTAAAAAAGTTTTTCTTCTCGGTTGGGTCTGTTATTGGCGGATTTATAGGATTTTATTAAGGACTTTATCAGATATGAGGGGAAACTGTTATCTCTTAATATTTTAGTAATTATATGTATGTTTTTGGTGTGAAATTGTTTGTCGCTGATATCAAGGACTCTACGTATTAGATTTTTTGCTGTATTTATTATTTGTGTTTTAGGATGTGTTGTATTAAAGTTTATGATTCTGCTTGTTGACGTGCTTTTTGAATACCAATCAAAAGAAATTTTGTTATCCACTCTATGGAGCTTGGTGTCAAGATATGCAATTTTTCCTTCGTTTTCAACCTCAATAGTAAATTTAATTTTAGGGTGGTATCCATTGAAAGTATTTAAAATCTCGTCTTTGTCATCTAAGTTGATCACAGCTAAAATGTCATCTACGTATTTTGTTACGTATTTTATGTTAATGTTTTTCTTTTTCAATTCAGCCAATGCTACGTCTAATAAATTGTCTAACACAATGTCAGCAATAGTGGGTGAGAGGGGGTTCCCCATAGGCATACCGAAGATTTGATTGTATATATTGTTTTTATAAACAAAATAATTATTGTCATGGAGGCAAAACTTGAGCATCTCAAGAAATTTAGAACGTGGTACTGTGGTGTGGTTATTAATTGTGCTCCATCTGTCCATTATGTTGGTAATTGCCGTGTGAATGGGAATGTTGGTGAAAAGGGAGACAACGTCAAAAGAGACTAGTGCATCATTTGGGCCCAGTTCCAAGTTTTGTAGTTGTTTTTTTAATTCTAATGAGTTTTTGATGTTATATCTTTCCGATACGACATTTCTTAGTATTCGTCCTAGGAATTTACTGAGTTGATAACAAGGAACTTGTATGGAAGATACTATAGGTCGCAGAGGTACGTCATCCTTATGTATCTTAGGTAAACCATAAATTCTCGGGGCATTTGCAGCAGAACAAGTGAGATTACGTTTAAGCCAGCCGTCTATATATTCCTTTTTGTGCAATTCATTTTATTTCAATAAACAAAATAGATACATAAAAAAAGTAAAATTCAAAAAATTATTTGCAACAAACTTTTTAAAACTGTTACCACCAAATTTTTTATCTTCTGAGTGTCTACCATTCCACTAAAGAAAAATAAAGGCCTCACAGGTGCAAGAGAAGGCAAATGCGTGTTGAATTTTAAAAATATTTGCCTAATTACTGGATATTTGTTAAGACAACCCAATTCAGTCTCAAAATCCAGTAGAGAAGTATTTAAATCTATTCATATGCTATCATTTTGTTCTACTGTTGAATTATCTAATATCAAAGATATGAGAAGACTCGTGATTTAAAAAATCGTTTTATTTACTTCGTCAATTGCACTAAAATCTAGGAATCTAAGTTACCTAGTAATGTTCGAACTGACTTTGAAAATTTTTATGTAACTGTTATATAGTATTAATAATTAATTTGTTACCATTATGTACCTTGTTTCAATACTGTATAAAAAATTCATTACGTTATTGATTTTTTTTTTTGATTGCAAGTAAAAATTTTGCAATCAATTGAGTGAGTGAAGAATTCTTGCACTAAATCTGCGTTGAGTGGTTGTGCAAACATTTGCACTACCACTAAATTCTTTTGATTGCTAGTGCAGTTTATCACTAAGCTGCAAAAAAATATAGTGCAATAATTTCTTTTGCAATATGATTTAGTGGTATAGCAATGCTGACTTCAATCAAAATTTAGTGCACTACCCCCATTTACGATAGATATGCACTTGGAAACTAAATAACAGCTATCATTGAAGTTAAATTTTGTCAAAGAAAGGACATTATTTTGCCGTATATTTTCTATCCTCTTTTTACTTTTTACATTATGGCTTACATAATACATATGTATTCTCTTTTAAGTTTTAAATTTAGATTGGTTGAGCTTCTGTCTATTTTAAAGTCGGTTTTAAGAGTAACCTCTTAATTATTTACATTATACGTTATTTGCCAGCCAGAAGCGCAACACAATTTAAAACTTTGACAAACATAAAATTGTGTTTATTAATATTTTTATTTATTTTAAATTATAAAACTATATACATATACTTATAAAATAATTTTGGGAATTCAACTATTATTTTACAGAATGCTAATAGCCTATAGTATTTTGTAATAAACCAATTTATTTGTTGGGGGAAATTATATGTTAAACACATTTTATTTGCAAGGTCATCAAGTTTTAACCACATTTTAAGAATGGGAACAATTAATTCTAAAAATAAGGATAACTCTATAAGAAGACGAACGAAAAAAAAAGCTTTACCAAAAACACCAACATAGATCTTATTTTGTGGCTTACTGAAAACATCAAAATAATATTAATTTTTAATCTTGTTTATTTGGCTGCCAAAAATCACTTTGTTATTCCGACAACACCAGTGCTATATTTTGTATAAAACCGATTAAAGTAACTTTGTAAAAATATTGCATTGCGCAAAACATATTATTAACAAACTTAAATTTTGGTAAGAAATATTTTATATACTTTTTTGGTTTTTAATTTCATCCAAGAAAGATCCAAAAATAGCGTAGTCCACCTACCATAATATAATTAGAAGATATTCAAAATTTAAAATTTTTTTTTAAGGAGAACAACATTTACAACAATATTTTTATGTTTTTATTTATTATTTTTATTACGGCACCACTGTTAGCACAATGTCAAAATCAGACAAAATTGTTATTCGATCCAAACAAAAAAGTTTTGGAAAATGAAAAAAATACCCAGCAACAATTTGTTTGGAAAAATTTTAATAATAATTTTGTACTGTGAGAACAACATCTGTTTTTAACTGACTTAAAAAAAGAAGTAGGTTATCTATTCGTCTTAATGTTCTTTTTTTATGTATGTAACCGTAGAATCCAGCCATTTCTGAACCGATTTTAAAATTCATTTGAAAGGTTATGCTTTCAGTTTGGTCCCGTTGTAAAAACATTTCATTATATTTAAAATTAAAGGGTGTCTCCATATAACTTACATGTTTTTTACGTGTATTAAGAACCGTAAAGGATACCAAATTAAAATTTAAAAAAATTGCGTGTCGCTTTAGTTCCCAGGAGCAGAAATTAATAAAAAAGCAAGTTTAAAATTTAAAGACGTAATTTAGCCTATGTGGGCCTATCTTTTGAACCGTTATAGAACAAATCTTGAAAATTTGAGAGAATATCAATTACTATGACCGTTATAATAAAATGTTTAAATATTTAAAATTTTAAATTAAAGGGTGCTCCAATAGTTCATTTAATTTGATGTGTATGGCCATACTTTTGAACAGTTGTACACAGACCGCTGAAGTTTACAAGGAACCTCCTAAGTCCGCTATAACAAAAAGTATAATATTTGAATTTGGAAATAATAGGGTGTCCCAATAGTTAATGTAATTCTATGTATGTGGCCAAACTTTTGGACTGTTTTAGACAGACAGCTGAAATTTACAAGGAGCCTGTATTGCAAAGTCCACCATAGCAAGTATACAATTTAATTTAGAAAATAAAGGGTGTCCCCATAAATTATGTAATTTGATCTATATGGCCCTATCTTTTGATAAATACAAACTCTTAAAAATTGGGCAGAATGTCCACTACTTTCTCTGGCATAATAACAAGTATAAATATTTGGAATTATAATGTAAAGGGTGTTCCAATAGTTCATGTAATTTGATATATATGGCCAAACTTTTGAACCATTATAGACAGATAGTTGGAATATACAAAGAATCTTTGTGACCAAGTCCTCTATAACAACAGGTCTTCAATTTAAAATTGTAAATTAAAGGGTGTCCCAATAGGTGATGTTATTTGATCTATGTGACCCAGCTTTGAAACCGTTATATAGAGGCCTGAATGGTGTCCCCATAAAATACGGATGCTGGTGAAAATAGCTCAACTTTTGAACAGTAATAGGGAGAGGCTTGACATTCACATATTCTTTACCTTTTTTCCCTCTAATTTTGGCAAATCTTTTATTTGGTTTAAATCTACTTCTTACAGATTACTTCTTACATTTTCAGTTTAGAATTAGTGCCCTTCTACCTGTTTTGAAGTCTGTTTTTTTTGCGTGAATTATCTAGTTATGATTGGTGTTTTGTTACTCCCTAAAAAGCAATTCTTTTTTGTATAGAAAAATGCAATAGTGAAACTCTAAAAATTTGTCATAAGCTACTCTAAGGATAAAGTTTGTTTTTGGTTAATGCTGGTTTGCTTACAAATATTCAATTAATTTACTCGATAGCATATTATATTTTGCAATATTTCCATATACAACATAATTGTTCAATTCACAAGTTCCTCTGTTATAGAGTAACGTTTACAGAAATACACTTTTAAAATATACCTTGCCACAGTCAGTTTAAGTGTTTCTGTTGTACATTGTACTGATAATTGTGAAAACTGAAGGTGGTGCAAATAATTCGGCTTCCAAACATAAAGTCAAGAAGAAGCGCAAAACTACACAGCAATTAATTTCAAAAATGGTAATTGAGTTTGGAATTTATCATAAATAACCCGTTTCTTAGAATTTATGACGTAACGAACACAACGCAATAAAAGGTAATGCAAATATATTTTTAATGTGTTTTGTAATCGAGTAACAGAATTTCGCAATCACAAAAGTAAGTCATTATGTGGTAAGTACTTCTTTTGGCAATGCTGGGGGTATTTATATGTATTATTTTCTCTAAATAGAATGCAAAAGATTACGAAAGAAATCAACTAATTACAATATTATTTTTCATTATTAATTATTTTATTCTTTACGATTCTTATTTTTTATTATTTAAAAAACAAAATACATCTTAGGCTAGCGTGAGTTTTAATTGTAAATGGAAACTTTAAATTAATAAATAAATACAAGGAAGTTATTAGAAAAATAAATTATAAGAAAATTTTGTAAATTATATGGTGTAAGGGCACAACAAGTATAAATTATTATGGATAAAGTCAAATTTTGATAGTAGCATGTGAATTTTAATACGAAAGCTAAGATTATCATTAATAATTTAAGTCAACTAAACTGATTAAAAAACTAATATATGTATATATACATTTTCATTCTTCTATACATATAATACAACTGTAACAGGACCATTTCTGTATAGAAATATGTTTCGAAAATTTAGTTGATGATGAGAGGCAGATAGTACTGGATGAATTTTATTACATTTTTGTGAGAAGATAGAATAGTATCTCGGTACGAATAAAGGATAAAATTTACTTTTTTGCCACAAAAATATCTCATTTCCAATAGAAAATTGAGATAGAATAAGAAATTGTACCTATTTAATGATACGGAATACTTGGCAGCACCTTTTTTTGCAAGCGGACAATTTTATACACAATTTTATATATTATATACTGGGTGGCGCAAAAGTAATCCTCCTATCAGAAAATGCTATAAATTTTGCGATTGGCCCCTAATGTCAATTCTGTTTTGACATTTATGTAGTAAACACTTGCAAAATACACGTTAATAAACAATGTTACGCTACACTGCTCCAGAACGCGGAATATTGGTGACTATTTATTTGACCAATAATCGGTCGGTGACTTTGGCACAACGTGAATTTCGTCGCAGATTTCCTGGCCGTCCAACGCCTACCGGTGAAACACTGCGACGTTTAGCCGCTCGCCTCGAAGAGACTGGCACAACACGAGATGCTGCCAGGCGTGGCATACCCCGGAGTAGCCGTTCTGCAGAGAATATTGCTGCTGTAGCCGAGGATGTCATGGTAGCGGTTACTGTGAATGGTGAGCGCTACAGAGAAATGATTAACGAGTTCTTTTTGCCGCAACTTGATGAATTGGGATTGGAAAACATGTGGTTCCAACATGACGGTGCAACGGCACACACTGCACGTGCCACAACCGATATGCTGAAGGATGCATTTCCCGGGCGTCTAATCTCCCGTTTTGGCGATTTGCACTGGCCAGCAAGATAGCCTGATTTTACCGCTGCAGACTTCTTTTTGTGGGGCTTTTTGAAGTCGCGCGTTTATGTCAACAAGCCTCAGACTCTTGCAGCTCTTAAAGACAATATCCGTCAAGAATGTGAGGACCTATCGCCGGAAGTTCTGGCCAAAGTGATGGAAAATGCCATAAAAAGGGCTCAAATGACAATCAACTGTGGCGGCATGACATTACATGACATCATATTCTCGACTTGATGTAAAAAAATTAAAAGACCAAATAAAAATAATCCACAAGAAGAATCAAAGTTTTTCATTTTTTTTTTTTAATTACAGCCAAAAAACATCGGAAGGTTATTTTTGCGCCACCCTGTATATTGTCAGGATGGCCCCGCACACTCAACGTCGGGGCAGAGATAGTTTATGAAATACATTCGCCTGCTATTCACACTTCAAAAAAAACTTGATATGATTCGGATTTCTCAGTTTGACAAATATTTTCTCATTATACTCTAATTTTTATCAAATGAATAAAATTTTTTTTCTCAAGTGATTGTTAATCATTCTCAACTTAAAATAAATATCGAGTGTTTGCTGGAATAATCATAACAAAACAAAAACAAAACATATTCCTACTTTGTATTAACCCAGCCAAACAAAAACAGTTTCAGAATAAATCTAATACCGGAAAACCACAAACAACATAGAAATGTAGCAAAGTGAAATAGTTTTATAAAACAACTAGCTGTGCCCTCCACTTCGTCAGCGTCCTTCAATTTTTTGTTCGATTTTGCTTTGAAAGCAATCCACACCAAAGAGCCTTACGATTTGAGTTTTTTTTTAAGAAAAGTAACACCCAGGCAATTAATGCCTACATTAAATGTGTTACTTCCTTTAGAAAGGGATAGTAGTAGATAAGACAGATGGTTAGTGCGATAGTAAAGCTTCGCAAGCGCTTCTGGTGTTCTTTAGGCGAATTAATTTGAAGCTAATTAATAATATTATAATTATAATAATTATTTTACTTCACCGGCGATTTAGTGCTATTTGGTAATACCGCCGATTTAGTGCTATGTGGTAATACCGGCGACGTATTAGTTTATGTATTTTTTTACTTTATAAAAAGTAAAGTATTCATATCCGGTTAGTGCAACTGCGTGCTTTCACTGCTTTTTCTCCACTTTGTAAGATATTTTTTCGTAAAAAAGTATCCTATATTGGGACCATGATACATACTTAGGTACCTCCTCACAAAATTTTGTTAAAATACATCCAGTAGTTTTTACGTGATGAGAACGTCAATGAAAAGCAAACAGAAAGACGGAAGTGAGTTACTATTTTATTATATGTATAGATAAAGATTTTAACATTTTGCTTAACAAAGAGTACCACCTAACCAACATGAGCCAGGCAACACAAACCATAAAAATAGTATTTGGACTTTAGCATACATAATTAATAAATGGAGGAGAGTGCCGGGTTAGAAAATGTAGTAGTAACATTTTTATCAAGCCTATTATTATTGTTAGTAATAATTTTTCCAAGCCTTGAGTTTTGCAACAAGCAAATATATTATATTAAAAAGTAGTTACGACTCCATGTAAAACTACGCTATTAACTTAGACATTATGTTTAAGGAAGTGAAGAGAGAGTAAATGAAAAAAGTGTACAAGAACACTAAACATTAGTATACATGTGACTTGAATACATTATATGTACGTATATATATATAAGTCCGCAATAATTTTGTTTGTAGACTAAGCTTTGGGAACATCTAAAGAGTATTTTTACGTGACAAAATATGTATATATGGTAGGTATAAACTCAGAATTGTTTAATTTTACAAAGTAACTGACTAACCTAAATAAGCGCACAAGGCTTAATACTGTCTAGCGCTTAGCTTTGAAAAAAACAATATAAGCTTATTTGCATTAAACTTCACTACCTAATATAGCGTCTACACTTGGGATGAGATCTGGAATATTTATCTCAACCAACGTCAAATTAAATCCCAGAGAGAATTTTCTTATTTGTAGACCTCAATTGCAGTGCTATGAAATTTATAATGAGAGCGTTTTCATGAAAGATCTTATAAAAAAAATTTCATGAATTAAACTGTCAAATAATCGCGCACAATTAAAATGCACAGACACAGTTGTAATAAATGTTGTCGTGTATGCATTAGTGCGACCCTTAGCTATATTGCGAATTTTTTTTCGTCAGATTTATTTTTACTGTCACCCCACCAGCTTGGTAGATATTGGTAAAAAATTAACTTGAAAAAATTTCATGTGAATCGGTTGGGGTTAAGACGTGCCGCAAGCCCGCCCAAAATTGAGGAAAACCATAAAATTTACCATTTTACCTTGTAAGTTCAAAACTGTTGATTTACCAAAACAATTGTAAGAGACACAAAAGCATTCTTGCTTATGATATTTTCAACATTTGTTATTTTTACAATTTTTATACCCTTCACCACAGGTGGAAAGGGTATATATAAGTTTGTCATTCCGTGTGTAATTTCTACAATATTCATTTCCGACCCCATAAAGTATATATATTCTGGATCCTTATACATAGAGAAGTTGATTAAGCGATGTCCGTCTATCCGTCTGTCCATCTGTCCGTCTGTCCGTGTTAGTGTGGTAATGTCATTTGCCAAGGCACCAGAAGAGATACAAAAAATTTAAGCACACCAATCTATCAGGCATAGTTTCGAAAATTTTGGTATTGCAATTCAGCAACATCGAATCATTCCTTTGGAGGCTGCGGGCCAAAAACCACGCCCACCTATATTTTTTTTACGTTTTTTTTAATTTTTTTCGGCTTTAATGATTCTGTTTTGCCTTTTTTTGTCAAATAAATATTAGACTGCGACAGGTAGATCGCAAGGAGTACATACAGATGTCGGGGGAACAATAACACCCTGCGAGGGGCGATTTTTGTTTGTTTTTAGATTGGTAGGGTTTTTCTGCTTTAATTAGTATTAGAGACCTTAATAGAAAGCAATACACATAGAGGTAGCCAATGGACCCACAGGGTACCCACTGATAAATAGGAGCAGTTAAAAGGAACCCCCATGTGTCAATATGAGGCAATTTTTTTTTTTGTAAGGATTTCTTTTTGCTTTAGTTTGAGCATTCTAACTCAATATAGATTGCGGAATGGTCCTAAATTTAACAAAAAAAAATTCAAAAAAATTTTAAAAAAAATTAAAAAAAAAAATTAAAAAAAAAATTTTTTTTTAAAAAAATTTTAAAATTTTTTTCAAAAATATTAACAAAAAAATTTACAAAGCATTTTAAAAAAGATATTTTACAGAAAAATATTCGAAAAAAAAAATTTTTATTCCGTGTGTAATTTCTACAATATTCATTTCCGACCCCATAAAGTATATATATTCTGGATCCTTATACACAGCGAAGTTGATTAAGCGATGTCCGTCTGTCCGTCTGTCCGTGTTAGTGTGGTAATGTCATTTGCCAAGGCACCAGAAGAGATACAAAAAATTTAAGCACACCAATCTGTCAGGCATAGTTTCGAAAAAAATTTTTTTATAAAGTTTTCCATAAAATTTTCGAATAAAATTTTACAAAAAAATTTAAAAAAAATATTTGTACAAAAAATTTTTACACACAATTTTCGAAAAATTAAAACTAAAATTTCAATATTTCTTTGAAAATGAAGATCATGACTGTAACATAACATATATTTAATATTAAGAATATACATATGTATGTATGTGTGTATATAGAGTAACATATTTTTTTTAAATGCGTTTGATTTTTAAATAGATGATATCTCTGTTTTAAAACCTAGGTGCACTAAACACATAGACATCATCAGAATACCGACTACCAACTGTCAAAAATGAAACACAATATGGATAATGCTGTACATGCTGTGCGTGGTGAAGGGTATTCTATACCCGGCCGAATATAGCACTTTTACTTGTTTTAAATGCGTTTGATTTTTAAATAGATGATATCTCTGTTTTAAAACCTAGGAGCATTAAACACATAGACATTATCAGGATACCGACTACAAACTGTCAAAAATAAAACGATTATTTTGAAGTCAGCAAAGCTACATGGCTACACGGCCACCGTTGTGGCTGTCGTCAACTTAGGCTAATTTCTATTTGATTCAACAAAAGAAAATGTCACTAAATTGTAAATTACAAATTCATATACAAACAAAAAGTTTTTGAGGAAATATTTATAACTTTTTGAAAAAGTTATTTATTTTATAAAAGCAAAATAAGTATTTCTACAACAATGTTAGGTTTGCGATGTAGCTGTCGGCTTCATTATCATTAAGTAGGTGACAACACGGCGACAATTGTAGCAAACGGAATTTGCTTTCATTTGTCTTCTATTTCTTTAAAGCATGAATAATGATTTTTTCTCATACGACTTTATTTAAGTAAAGAGTCAACAATATGGATGTCTGTATAAATAAAATCACAGTGGTGAAGGGTATAGAAGATTCGGCACGGCCGAATATAGCACTTTTACTTGTTTTCTATGTGCTTTTTTCTATAGTTTACAAAATAAACATATAATTTTATTACACATTCTCTCCTTCTTTGTAGACTAGCTGTGCTCGCCACTTCGTCAGCGTCCTTCATTGTTTTCTTCGAGTTTGCTTTGAAAGCAATCCACACCAAAGACCCTTACGTTTTTAGTTTTTTTTTTTTAAGAGAAGTAACACTCAGGCAATTAATGCCTATATTAACTGTGTTACTGCGATAGTAAAGTTTCTATGTATTTTTTACTTTATAAAAAGTAAAGTATTCATATCCGGTTAGTTAAACTGAGTACTTTCACTGCTTTTTCTCCACTTTCTAAGATATTTTTGCGGTGAAAAGTATCCTATATTGGGTAGGTACCTTCTCACAAAATTTTGTTAAAATCCATTAAGTGGTTATTACGTGATGCGAACGTCAATGAAAAGCAGACAGACAGACAGACAGACGGAAGTGAGTTACTATTTTATTATAGGTATAGATGTATAGATAACACTTTTTGAATACAGAAAATTCAAAAAGCAAACCCAATTAACACCGAGTTATAAAATATTTGAACGATTTTATTTTTATTGCAGCCAGAATACTTGTTCCTATAATCCTCAACAACCTGTTCTACTTTACGCTTTAAACCAAGCATACCCAGCCGGAGAAAGTTGTTAAAACTGGTTAAAATGAGAATGTATTGGTATTTTGCACTGAAAAAAATCACATTGTTTATCATTAGTAAGAACAAAAGCGTTTAAATTTGAATGAGTTAACCAAATTTTAATTTAAGGTTTTTGTTAAGATAGAGTTAAAAAGTAGCAACAAATGGTAGCATATGAATATTTTATGGTTGTGCATAATTCTTACGATTCTTAGAATTAAGAAATAGTCATGAATTGTAACATATATATGTATGTGTATGTTGTGAAAATTCCGTAAAAGCGATTCTTATGAAAAAAAAAATACCATATTCATTATCAATGTTAATAGGTAGAGAAATCACACAATACAATAGCGCTTGTTTACTGTCATAAGAGCCTTTTGTGTACATTTTTTGTAACCATTTATTTTTAATTCTCAACTATTAAAACTAATTTCGTATTTTCTAAATTAATAATATGAAATAAACTATTCATGCATGCGTATCCGTATATCTTTTCTTGTAAAAATAAAACAAATAAATATAACGTTTATTGCTTTGCCTTTAAATAGTTAAATGAAAGCGTGATTTATGTTAATCTAATACAAAAACTAAAAAAAAATTTTATATTTAAATAATAAATATTGTTTCAAAGTAATGGTTTTGCTTAATTATAGTTACATATTTTTAGTGTTCTTATTTTATTACACAATGGGACATAAACCTGCTTAGTTGAAAGTTGGCAGGCTACTGATTAAAAATTGTACATGTTTTGTTTTCTTTGCGAGATCTAAAAATATTTTGCAGCTAGATCTGGTTTAAAATAATGCTAAAAAAGATTACAAAATGCTAAAAATGAATGCTAAAATTTATAATTTTCATCCATTTATCCCTTATACACTATATATTTATCATAAAATAGCTATATAATATATCATTTAACCCTTATGTCAACAGTAGAAAAATTATACGTACGTCAACAGCAGCATACCCGGGTATACACGTGATTTTTATATTGCCATATTTTGTTATTAAGTATATTTTTTGATTTTTTCTATGTATGATTATTTAGAATAACGAATAACGTCTGAAAATACTGGTAAATATGAATTTATTTGGTCTGTTTTGCATCACAAACTGCCTGGTACCTTACCCTGAACATACCGAGATTGTTCGAAACATTTAGATTAATAATTTCTGATGAAATGTGCAACATAATTATTCTATGGACGTGAGAATGCACAAACCTAAGATAACAGCGAAAAGTAGTTTTTATGCATATTTGAGTCTTCTTTTGACAACGAAAACATGCGGCAGCAACGTAAATAAACAAAGCGGCAGCAATAACGGAAATATTTTTTATGCTAAACAACAAACTAAGTAGCAATAATACAGCAGCAGTCAATGTCACCATTGATGTACTATTGTATGCTTTTCGTATTGGTACTATTTTCACTCAATTCATACCATCAAAATTCGCCTTTACCACAGGTGGAAAGGGTATATATAAGTTTGTCATTCCATGTGTAATTTCTACAATATTCATTTCCGACCCCATAAAGTATATATATTCTGGATCCTTATACATAGAGAAGTTGATTAAGCGATGTCCGTCTATCCGTCTGTCCATCTGTCCGTCTGTCCGTGTTAGTGTGGTAATGTCATTTGCCAAGGCACCAGAAGAGATACAAAAAATTTAAGCACACCAATCTGTCAGGCAAAGTTTCGAAAATTTTTGTATTGCAATTCAGCAACATCGGATCATTCCTTTGGAGGATACGGGCCAAAAACTACGCCCACCTATATTTTTTTTACGTTTTTTTTAATTTTTTTCGGCTTTAATGATTTTGTTTTGCCTTTTTTTGTCAAATAAATATTAGACTGCGACAGGTAGATCGCAAGGAGTGCATACAGATGTCGGGGGAACAATAACACCCTGCGAGGGGCGATTTTTGTTTGTTTTTAGATTGGTAGGGTTTTTCTGCTTTGATTTGTATTAGAGACCTTAATAGAAAATTTTAAAAAATTAGTTTTACAAAAAATTTTTACACACAATTTTCGAAAAATTAAAACAAAAATTTCAATATTTCTTTGAAAATGAAAATCATGACTGTAACATAACATACATATATTTAATATTAAGAATATACATACATATGAATGTATGTGTGTATATAGAGGAACATATTTTTTTTCAAATGCGTTTGATTTTTTAAATGCGTTTGATTTCTATATAGATCATGTCTCTGTTTTAAAACCTAGGTGCATTAAACACATAGATATCATCAGGATACCGACTACAAACTGTCAAAAATAAAATACACACGTTTATAGGTAAACGATTATTTTGAAGCCAACAAAGCTACATGGCTACACGACCACCGTTGTGGCTGTCGTCAACTTAGGCTAATTTCTATTTTATTCAACAAAAGAAAATGTCACTAAATTGTAAATTACAAATTCATATACAAACAAAAAGTTTTGGAGGAAATATTTATAATTTTTTGAAAAAGTTATTTAATTTTATAAAAGCAAAGCAAGTATTTCTACAACAATGTCAGAGTTTACGCTGTAGCTGTCGTCTTCAATATCATTAAGTAGCTGACAACACGGCGACAATTATAGTCAACGGAATTTGTTTTCATTTGTCTTCTACTTCTTTATCTCATGAAAAATTATTTTTTCTTAAAGAGTCAACAATATGGATAATTCTATACATGTCTGTATAAATAAAATCACCGTGGTGAAGGGTATTCTACACCTTGCCGAATATAGCACTTTTACTTGTTTTAAATGACTACACGGCCACCGTTGTGGCTGTCGTCAACTTAGGCTAATTTCTATTTTATTCAACAAAAGAAAATGTCACAAAATTGTAAATTACAAATTCATATACAAACAAAAAGTTTTGGAGGAAATATTTATAACTGTTGGAGACAAAACTATATTAAATTACTTTTATAAACCATTTTCCTTTAAATTCCCACAGGGCAATAATTAAAGTTAATGGTCATTTACCTTTTGTAAAAATAGCTACATACCTATTTACCTAAAGCGAACATTCACACGCATTACTGCAGTAATCTTTCTTGTTACTCTCAATGTAATAGAGCATAGCTATGTCATCGTAATTATTGAAATTCTCATTCTCATCTTATCCATCTCCAGATATGTATATTTTAAGTTTATTGAACCTCCAATTCTGTATTTAAATATTATATATAACGGTGTGATTTATACATAATGATGTTTTCTAAATATTCTGGTTTTAATAGAGATCAATATTAAGAATTGTTTGTTGAGTAGATTTGTACTTTGAACTTGAAACAAGTAAAAAACTTTACTTTAAGAACTTAAGATTGTAATCTGCCTTACTGCATTCTTTTTTTGTGAATATAACAGCCTTGCTGCTTAATAAAAAATTTAATTTAAATTGAAATCAAAGTGAAGTTTGATTAGTTCTCATACATTAAAATTGGTGCCGAAACCCGAGAATTATCCCAACGTTTAAAGAATTTATAAAATTGTTTAGTACTGGAATCTAATTGGAAACGACTTGCCGTGAAACTGGATTTAAATAAGTTAAACAACGAGAAACCAGCTTTACATTTATTTTGCCCACATTTGGAGTTGGCATTTGAAGGAAATTCTGGATTGGATAACAAAACTGAAATCACTCTAAACCGTATGTATAAAATATATTTTTATTAAAATGGAAGATATCTCGGGCATAATCGAAGACCAACGTGGACTGTTAAAAAACTTAAAACGAACGTCTGAAAGGTTTGATGTTAGAGTTAAGGAGGTAAAAACACGAGGTTATGCTCAACGCGTTTTGGAAGCTAAAGAAACATTATCTATTAAATTTACAGAATCCCACTATGAACTTATTGCTGCAGTTCGAGTAAAGTCTATTAGTGTTGAAGAAGTACCCTATTTTTCTGAAGACATTTTTGAAGAGTTTCAGGACTTTTTTCAAATATTTAAAGGAAAGTTGTTAGAAGTTATCGCTGAAACACAGCAGTTACACTCGCCCACGTTTCACAAAAGTACATTTCAGGCTTCGTCATCTAGACAAAATACTACTGTTACTGCGGAAGCAAAATTGCCTAAAATTGATATACCAAACTTTTCGGGTGATTATTTGAAATGGTTATCTTACAGAGATATGTTTGCTTCATTGGTACACAACAATTCGTCGTTGTCTAAAATTCAAAAATATTATTTCCTTAAGGGTTCTTGCTCAGGTACACCTCTTGACATCGTTAATGAATATCCAGCTTCCGAAGAGAACTATGAATTAGGGTGGAAGGCACTTAATCAACGTTAGCACAATAGTGAAAGACTGTAAACACTCTTTTATCAAAACTATTCTCAATTCCGAATTCAAATGGGTCAGCCGAAAGTATTCAAACAATTTTGGATACCACACGTAATTGCTTAGCTCTACTAAATACAACCTCTTCAAACTCAGCAGAAGTATCTGCCAATAGTATATCGGTGCAATGTAGTGCACTTTCTAAACCTCAGGTTTTGTTAGCTACTACACGCGTTAACGTTGAAACGGATTACGGTACATTTTCTCTAAGAGCAATATTAGATCATTGTGCTCAAGCTACTCTTATTACTGAAAATGCGATACAAACGCTCAGACTACAATCTTTTAAAACCTTTGCTCAAATTAATGGTGTTGGCAAAAACAAATCTATTACCACACATAAATATGTAAATTTGGTACTTCAGTCTAGAACAGACAATAATTTTGAAATTAAATGTAGTGTTTTTGTCATACCTTCTATTACAAATTACCAACATTTACCTACAAAAAGAAGCGAATTACCAAATATTAATAATTTCCTACTAGCAGATCCTGAATTTTTAGAATCAGGGAAGATCGATCTTTTGCTAGGAGCGGATGTATACGGTGACATTGTTTTACCCGAACAAAAGAAATTTGACAATAGCATATTTTTACAATGTACTCACTTCGGATGGGTTGTTTCAGGACCAACTACAAAAGTTGAATATGGTGATGTAATAAATGTTAACATTTGCTCATTAGAAGAACAACTTAAAGCCTTTTGGGTTCAGGAAGAAATAGTAGAAAAAAGAACTTGGACAGAGGAAGAATGGCTTTGTGAAAAATATTTTAAAGAAACCACTACACGTGACTGCGAAGGTCGCTATACAGTAGCTTTACCATTTAAGAGCGTTGTTAACGGTAATGCTGTACCAATATTTAAATGGACAGATTATACTGCACTTTCACGATTAAAACATATAGAACATAAATGTAAACAAAATTCTAAATTTGGTGATGCTTATCACAAATTTATGGCTGAGTACGAGAACTTAAACCATATGAAAAGGGTTGGAATGTACCCCAATGATTTAGAAAGAAACTCCTGTTTTTTACCACATCACGGAGTCTGAAGGAAAAGTAGTTCCACCACAAAATTAAGAGTAGTGTTTGATGGTAGTTGTAAAAATCGAATGCAATATTTCTTAAATGATGAATTAGCCGCAGGTCCGACTTTACAAAATTATCCACCTACTACGATCACTCGATGAAGACGTTTTAAGATTGGCTTTCGCTCAGATTTGGAAAAGATGTTTCGCCAGATAAATGTAATTAGCGATCATCAGAAGTACCAACAAATTCTATGGCGTCAAGATCCAAATGACGATATAAGTATTTTTAAATTAAAGACTGTAACCTACGGAACAACTTGTGCTTCCTTTCTCTCTATGAGAGTATTACAACAACTGGTTGAGGATGAAAAAAAATAGCTTTCCGAATGCAGGTAAAGTTTTAATCTCAAATACGTATGTTGATGACGTCATCTCAGGCGCTGATACTATTGATGAGGCAATAATTTTACAACAGAAACTGTGTGAACTAGTAAGCAAAGGCGGTTTTACGCTCAGAAAGTGGACTTCAAATAGTACAGAGCTAATGAGTGCCATACCTATTGAGTTGAGAGAAAATAAAGATACATTCGAAATAGATAAAACAGATAGTGTTAAAGCTCTTGGATTAGAATGGAATGTACACTACGACGTATTTTCATTTAAAATTAACTTTGAGCGAAGCGATGAAATAACAAAGAGAAGTATACTTTCCGATACTGCAAAATTGTATGATCCATTAGGATGGCTCTCACCATCAACAATAACTGCAAAAATAATGTTACAAAGGTTATGGTTACTGGGAGTTGATTGGAATGACTCTCTCCCACAAAATTTGATTTCGGAATAACAAACATATATGGATAATTTGAAAAAGCTTGAAACGATAAATATACCAAGATGGATCGGTTTAGGTAGGACTAATAGGCTTGAACTACATGGATTTAGTGATTCGTCTACATCAGCCTTTGCTAAGGTAGTTTATAGCAAAATAACCGACTGTAATATGAATTCCAAGGTATATTTGATACAAGCCAAAACGAAAGTTAGTCCATTGAAGAGGTTATCTATACCCAGATTAGAGTTATGTGGCGCAACACTCTTAGTCAAACTAGTTAGTAAAATACAAGAAAAATTCGAGCATAAAATTGATAGCATAACTTATTGGACCGATAATACTACTGTTTTGTGCTGGATACGAGGTCAATCATCAAAATGGACTGTGTATGTTGGTAACAGAGTGGCGAAAATTCAGCGGTTCTCAAATGTAAAACAGTGGAAGTATATAGCATCTAGCGAAAACCCTGCCGACTGCGCTTCGAGAGGCATACCAGCAAGTGAACTGGTTAATCACGATATCTGGTGGACAGGTCCAAAATGGTTAAAGGAAAATGTAGAAAACTGGCCAGCACAACCCGTGTTAAATTACGTTACAGAAGAGGAAAAGTCGAAATCATATGCAGCATTAAATTCTCTAGCTTCCAAAGATTGTGGCAATGATAAATATCCAGATATATTTCAACTCTATTCATCACTAAACAAACTAGTTCGAGTAACAGCTTATATTAATAGATTTTTTAACAATATAGCAGTTCAAAACCAGAGAAAAAAAATGCCTGAATTTAATAAATGTAAGATGACTGGTTTTCTCACAGTTACTGAGCAAAGAGAATCTCTTCAAAAACTTATTAGAGTTTCGCAAACTGTTGACTTTTCTGGCGAAATACAAGAACTGAATAAATACAGTCAACAATCATCTATCGCGTTTATGCCCTTTTATTGATTCTGAGAATATCTTGAGAGTAGGAGGTCGCCTTCAAAATTCCAATTTAGATTACTCCTCAAAACATTCAATTTTACTTAAAAAATAGAACCCATTGTCAGTCCTTATATTTACAGATGCACACATCAAAACATTACATGGATCTCTTTTGCAAATGCAATCATATGTGGCAAGAAAGTACTGGATCCTCACCGGTGGAAATATTGCAAAACAGGTCATACGATGCTGTACCAAATGTTTTAAGTACAACGCGAAGGCTTCGCAGCAAATGATGGGTAACTTGCCGAGTGTACGCCTAACACCAACTCGGCCCTTCAAACACAGTGGCGTCGATTACGCAGGCCCCATAACTATCATGCAGTCAACGTCTAGAAATTCTGTTACTACAAAAGGCTAAATATGTTTATTCATCTGTATGGTTACTAAAGCACTTCACTTAGAAGCCGTCACAAGTCTATCTACTGAATCATTTATGGCAGCATTCCGAAGGTTTACATCTCGCAGAGGTATGTGTAGTGATCTCTACTCTGACCGCGGCACAAACTTCATTGGCGCTAGCAAGGAGCTACGGATTCTCTATAACCGTAACAAATCATCACTACCAAACCACACCAAATTTCGGAGGACTTTGGGAGGCTGGTCTCAAGTCCACCAAATACCATCTTAAACGCCTGCTGGACACAAAAGTAGTAACGTATGATGAGCTGAATACCCTTCTTGCTCAAATTGAGGGCTGTTTGAATTCAAGACCCTTGTGCCCTTTAAGCAATGATCCAACAGATGCCACGGCGTTAACTCCGGCACACTTTCTAATTGGAGAAGCTACAAATTGTTTGCCGGATGAAGACTTAATTGACTGCAATATCGACAGACTCACTAGGTGGAAGGCCATTGAAAAAATTAAGCAGCTTTTCTGGCAACGTTGGAGAAATGAATGGTTGTGTCGCCTACAGTCCAGACCGAAATGGTTAAAACCAAATAAAAATACAAAAGTGGGAGATCTGGTCCTTATTTTTGAACGTTGTCTGCCAGGACATTGGCCATTAGCTCGTGTCAAGGAAGTACAGCCTGGTAAAGATGGAATCGTAAGAGTAGTTACTTTACAATCCCGAGATAAGATATTAAACGACCTGTATCTAAAATTGCACATCTACCTTCTGATGAGGATTTCGAGAAGCTAAGAAAACATACTTGAATGAAGAACAGACGTTCTTGGAGGGGGAAAATGTTGGAGACAAAACTATATTAAATTACTTTTATAAACCATTTTCCTTTAAATTCCCACAGGGCAATAATTAAAGTTAATGATCATTTACCTTTTGTAAAAATAGCTACATACCTATTTACCTAAAGCGAACATTCACACGCATTACTGCAGTAATCTTTCTTGTTACTCTCAATGTAATAGAGCATAGCTATGTCATCGTAATTATTGAAATTCTCATTCTCATCTTATCCATCTCCAGATATGTATATTTTAAGTTTATTGAACCTCCAATTCTGTATTTAAATATTATATATAACGGTGTGATTTATACATAATGATGTTTTCTAAATATTCTGGTTTTAATAGAGATCAATATTAAGAATTGTTTGTTGAGTAGATTTGTACTTTGAACTTGAAACAAGTAAAAAACTTTACTTTAAGAACTTAAGATTGTAATCTGCCTTGCTGCATTCTTTTTTTGTGAATATAACAGCCTTGCTTTCACTGCTTTTTCTCCACTTTCTAAGATATTTTTGCGGTAAAAAGTGTGCTATATTGGGTAGGTACCTTCTCACAAAATTTTGTTAAAATCCATTAACTGGTTATTACGTGATGCGAACGTCAATGAAAAGCAGACAGACAGACGGAAGTGAGTTACTATTTTATTATATGTATAGATGTATAGATAACACTTTTTGAATACAGAAAATTCAAAAAGCAAACCCAATTAACACCGAGTTATAAAATATTTGAACGATTTTATTTTTATTGCAGCCAGAATACTTGTTCCTATAATCCTCAACAACCTGTTCTACTTTACGCTTTAAACCAAGCATACCCAGCCGGAGAAAGTTGTTAAAACTGGTTAAAATGAGAATGTATTGGTATTTTGCACTGAAAAAAATCACATTGTTTATCATTAGTAAGAACAAAAGCGTTTAAATTTGAATGAGTTAACCAAATTTTAATTTAAGGTTTTTGTTAAGATAGAGTTAAAAAGTAGCAACAAATGGTAGCATATGAATATTTTATGGTTGTGCATAATTCTTACGATTCTTAGAATTAAGAAATAGTCATGAATTGTAACATATATATGTATGTGTATGTTGTGAAAATTCCGTGAAGGCGATTCTTATGAAAAAAAAATACCATATTCATTATCAATGTTAATAGGTAGAGAAATCACACAATACAATAGCGCTTGTTTACTGTCATAAGAGCCTTTTGTGTTCATTTTTTGTAACCATAAAATATAATTACCTTAATTTATTTTTAATTCTCAACTATTAAAACTAATTTCGTATTTTCTAAATTAATAATATGAAATAAACTATTCATGCATGCGTATCCGTATATCATTTCTTGTAAAAATAAAACAAATAAATATAACGTTTATTGCTTTGCCTTTAAATAGTTAAATGAAAGCGTGATTTATGTTAATCTAATACAAAAACTAAAAAAAAATTTTATATTTAAATAATAAATATTGTTTCAAAGTAATGGTTTTGGTTAATTATAGTTACATATTTTTAGTGTTCTTATTTTATTACACAATGGGACATAAACCTGCTTAGTTGAAAGTTGGCAGGCTACTGATTAAAAATTTTACATGTTTTGTTTTCTTTGCGAGATCTAAAAATATTTTGCAGCTAGATCTGGTTTAAAATAATGCTAAAAAAGATTACAAAATGCTAAAAATGAATGATAAAATTTATAATTTTCATGAATTTATCCCTTATACACTATATATTTATCATAAAATAGCTATATAATATATCATTTAACCCTTATGTCAACAGCAGACGTACGACAACAGCAGCATACCCGGGTATACATGTGATTTTTATATGGCCATATTTTGTTATTAAGTATATTTTTCGATTTTTTCTAGCTATGATTATTTAGAAATTTTGGTAAGTATGAATTTATTTGGTCTGTTTTGCATCACAAACTGCCTGGTACCTTACCCTCAACATACTGAGATTGTTCGAAACATTTAGATTAATAATTTCTGTTGAAATGTGCAACATAATTATTATATGGACGTGAGAATGCACAAACCTAGAGAACAGCGAAAAGTAGTTTTTATGCATATTTAAGTCTTCTTTTGGCAACGAAAACACACGGCAGCAACGTAAATAAACAAAGCGGCAGCAATAACGAAAATATTTTTCATGCTAAACAGCAAACAAAGTAGCAAGAATACAGCAGCAGTCAACGTCACCATTGATGTACTATTGTATGCTTTTCGTATTGGTACTGTTTTCACTCATTTCATACCATCAAAATCCGCCAAATATGGAACAAAAGTGTTGTGGGTATGTGGCTTTATTCGTCTTATCCACTGAAGGGAAAAATCTGCAAGGCAATGGTTACATCCGGTAAACAGGAAAAACGTAGGTGGAAAAGTGTTGAAGGACATTTACGTCAACCTTTTCCATGGAAGTGGACGAAACATTGTGTTCAACTTTTTACCAACTCCAATTTGAACAGAAATTTATAAATTTATTTTATGTTGGGTACAGAAAAAGGAAGAACATTTAAATCACCAAATTTGCTATTCTAAAAGTACGTGTTGTGGAATGCATTATATTCGATTTTAGCAACAAAATTAAATATACTCTACTTGACCAAGAAAAACAAATCAGTCGTAGTCCTTTCACCAAAATAAGAGCGTAGTAGAAGGTCTAAAGAAAAACCTAGTAATGATATTAGACTAGAACAAAGGTAAAGGTGGCTTTGATAACAAATGTCTTGTGGAATATTTAACCAAAGGGCGAACAAACATGGGTCCTTTGGACTTCTTTTATCAAATTCAGGATATAGCTGTGTCCGCCATATCGTCAGCGTCTTTTACATAAGCAAAAGTTTCGCAGTTATAAGTAAATGTATCAAGAAAAAAAATTTTTTTTACTAAAAAATATTTTTTTTTTTATAAATCATAAAAAATCCAAAACGGTAAAGAAGTGTCAAGTCCTATTACTTTCACGTAAAGTCGCATAACCTATGAACAAAATCAGACATAAATCATGAAAATCGCTGAAAGCGTTACGCTTTTATTCACCATTAAGTAACGGTATGAATTTAACTTCAAATTAATTTTTAAATTATTATTTGATGTACCATGACCAAACGAATGATGCAGAAGTTCTTGTTTTTGGGGCTACTTTCATAAACAATTATCAGAATTGAGTCCTGAAATCATGTGTTGCTACTCGTAGGCCTCTACTGCAACTTTAATGGGATTTAAAACGGCAACTAAACTCACAATTCTGCGCAATTCAAATATATTTGATTTTTTTTAAATGCTATCTTCGATTTAAACGATTGAATCATGTCAACCATACTTATCTTGTTTTTACATCATGAATTAAACGCTACTCTTTGCCATATTCTTGTTTTTATATTTCTCGAGACAGGCTGTTTTATAGGACGTTTTAAAATAGTTTTACAATTTGTATTGCACGATCTATAGCATATTTGGTAGTTTTTTTAAAATATTAACTACAATTTTAAAAATGCTAGTTTTTAATTCAGCAGAATAACAATTAAATATTTCTGTCATAGCAAAAGAAATGCTTATTTAATGAGTAAAAATGCTATATTCACCACGGTGATTTTATTTATACAGACATGTACAGCATTATCCATATTGTTGACTCTTTAAGAAAAAATCATTATTAATGACTTAAGGAAGTAGAAGACAAATGAAAACAAATTCCGTTGACTATAATTATCGCCGTGTTGTCAGCTACTTAATGATATTGACAACGACAGCTACATCTTAAACTCTGACATTGTTGTAGAAATACTTATTTTGCTTTTATAAAATTAAATAACTTTTTCAAAAAATTATAAATATTTCCTCCAAAACTTTTTGTTTGTATATGAATTTGTAATTTACAATTTTGTGACATTTTCTTTTGTTGAATAAAATAGAAATTAGCCTAAGTTGACGACAGCCACAACGGTGGTCGTGTAGCCATGTAGCTTTGCTGGCTTCAAAATAATCGTTTAACTATAAACGTGTGTATTTTATTTTTGATAGTTTGTAGTCGGTATCCTGATGATATCTATGTGTTTAATGCACCTAGGTTTTAAAACAGGGACATCATCTATTTAAAAGTCAAACGCATTTAAAAAAATCAAACGCATTTAAAAAAAATATGTTCCTCTATATACACACATACATACATATGTATGTATATTTTTAATATATATTTTAAATATATGTTATGTTACAGTTATGATTTTCATTTTCAAAGAAATACTGAAATTTTTGATTTAATTTTTCGAAAATTGTGTGTAAAAAGTTTTTGTAAAAATAATTTTTTAAAATTTTTTTGTAAAATTTTATTCGAAAATTTTTTGGAAAACTTTATAAAAAATTTTTTTTCGAATAATAAAATATCTTTTTGAAAATGCTTTGTAAATATTTTTGACAAAAAATTTAAAATTTTTTTTAAAAAATTTTTTTACAAATTTTTTTTAAAAATTTTATTAAAATTTTTTTTAAAAATTTTATTAAAATTTTTTTGTTAAATTTAGGACCTTTCTGCAATCTATATTAAGTTAGAATGGTCAGACTAAAGCAAAAAGATATTCTTACAAAAAAAAAAAAAAATTCCTCATATTGACACATGGGGGTCCTTTTAGCTGCTCCTATTTATCAGTGGGTACCCTGTGGGCCCATTGGCTACCTCTATGCGTATTGCTTTCTATTAAGGTCTCTAATACAAATCAAAGCAGAAAAACCCTACCAATCTAAAAACAAAAAAAAAAATTGCACCTCGCAGGGGGTTATTGATCCCCCGAGATCTGTATGCACTAACTAACACGGACAGACGGACAGACGGACATCACTTAATCAACTTCTCTATGTATAAGGATCCAGAATATATATATACTTTATGGGGTCGGAAATGAATATTGTAGAAATTACACACGGAATGACAAACTTATATATACCCTTTCCACCTGTGGTGAAGGGTATAAAAATAAGAACCACCGAATTTTCTTTAAAGTGTTCATGATTTTAAATTTCCCGTTTCCCGGTAAAATTAGCAAACATTTTCCCAGAAAATTGTTTATAGCTTTTCCCGTGAATAGCCGGGCGGGGTCTCATTCGTACTAAAATATGCGTCTTTCAAAAATAAAAGGCACCTTAAAGTATGCATATCGGTAAAGTTGCGTACTTTCACTGCATTTTCTCCACTTACTCTTTGAAATAAGATATTTATGCGGAAAAAAGTATTCCATATTTGAATCAGGATACACAAAAATTATAAAATGAGCAAACTAGCTTACTACGCATGCCTACTCGTACAGTGGTTTGCTCAGTAATAGTATGAGCAAACCACTGTACGTGTTATAAAAAAAAAAATGATCTGACCGAGTAAAACGAATTTTCTATATTAGTGAGCGCCGTATCTACTTGTCTTATGTTTAAAACACTCGGTGTATTTTTTTTTGGTAGAAATTTTTAATATGACTGCTTTTTGCTTGCACTAGTGGTTTTTTTTATATCTTAAGAAATAAATTCCTTATATTGATAAAAAATTCTGTTCTTTATTTGTACTGTGTTCGTATTTCAGTCAAAGCATAAAACTGCTTGAACTCTCGCAAGTTCATTGTTATTTTGTTTAAAACTAACTTTTTCAACTTGCTTATAGAAACTCCGAGTATTTAGCTCGCTGGTCTTGGCTGTTTATTATTATACACTCAGCGTTACTCGTGTGCATTGAGCAGACATGAATTCAATGAAATATTATAATGAGAGTCTCATGTACTTCATTTTATGTGCTCATGAAATGCTTTAGTAACTAAACATAATATATTACAGATTTTTCGAATATATCTTAAGAAGTATTCGATTGATCGAGTGATTTTTTATATTCCGTTTAAAAAATTTATTGATTTTGCAATTAATGGGTAAGGTGTAGACTCTTTCGATTTTAGAATAATGCAGTATGTCATTATTGGAATAATACATGTCATAACTTGTAGCAATTCCTTATAATCGACAAAAATTGTGATATATTTTTAAATAAGACCAAAGTAATTGTATGATTTTTATAAAATTAAAAATGCTAAAAAAAGCTAAATACGTAATTGAAGAATGCTAAATGCTAAATGAAAAATTGCAGCTAAATAAAAAAAAAATAATGCTAAATTTAGCTGCAAAAATGCCAAAATGGTCACACTGGTGTGCACACAGAACTATCAGGGGTTTGCGTGGATACACCGCTAAACGACTACAAATGCCGTTGACTACAATCGTCGCTTTGCAGTCAGCTACTTAAATACTTTGAAAACGACAGTTGATATTGTTGTAGAAATAGATATTTTGCTTTTATAAAAATTAAATAACTTTTTCAAAAAACACTTATAATATATCAAACAAATAAATATGTATGTATATTTCCTAAGAACCTTGAATTTTTAATTTTTATTTTATTCTGTAGAATAAAATAAAAATGTCGCATACAAAACTATAAAGTAGTCTTAGTTGGCTACAGTCATGTAGCTTTGATGTCGTTAAAATATTCGTTTTCCTTTAAAAGTGTGTATTTTAATTTTGACAGTTTGTAGTCGGTAGCTTGATGTTGTCTATTTGTTTAATGCATTATGATTGGGAAGTTGTATGACTCAGTGTTTTTTTTGTGCTTCTTTTCAGTGTTCGCATGGGTTACACAACTGCCGATGATAATGACAATATCAGATGCTTCTTTTCAGTGTTCGCATGGGTTAGACAACTACCGATGATAATGACAATATCAGATGCTTCTTTTCAGTGTTCGCATGGGTTAGACAATTACCGATGATAATGACAATATCAGATGTTAATTATAATAATCTTTTATTAAAAAAGAATTATATTTCGCTGATAACAATGCCTTACAGGTTAATGTACGTAGCTGGCAATAAAGCAACGTCAATTTTATTTTAATAAGTATTAGATAATAATGAATGTGGGTTTCATAGAGGAAAGGGAACTCACAAACTTTTCACGTAAATAGCTTTAAAGTGATAGGGAACGGTTCTAGTTCTAATACTTTCTACGAAAAAGACCTGTCCCTTACTGTTAAGTTTTCACAACGCTGAAAACTAAGCAACAACAATTTTTCTAGTAAGTTTTATATACAATAGCTCACTACTGCATTAATAAAATCTATACAAATAATAAAATAGTATTTTTTTTTGTCTGTCTGTCATCTGTCTGTGTTCGCATCATGTAAAAAACTACTGGATGGATTTTAATAAAATTTTGTGAGGAAGTACCTTAGTATCTGTATTCAAATATAGGAAACTCTGTTCTGCAAAAATATCTTATTTCCAAGAGAAAGTAGATAAAAAGCAGTGAAGATACTTAATTTTACCGATATGCATACTTTATGGCGGGATGTTTTAAACACCTTTTACAGCACCTGACAATAATTTTTAAAATTTTAAACATGTACCTTTTATTTTTTAAAGTGGAATATTTTAAAGGGACTGTAACATTAAAGTCATTAGTAGTAGGCACAAACTGTACTAACTGTCATTTGTGAGAAATTAACCGTTTAGGCGCTATCCGCCAACAACCATTTATAGTGCCTAAATTGCGCTAAATAGTATTTTTCAGGTAAAATCCGTAAATTAAGCGGTACCTAAAATCTGAACTGGAATTGGTAGCCATTAGTAGTAGTAATAAGATATATCAACTTAGATTTGCCAGAAATTAAGAGAAAAATCTGTAATTATGTAAATTTCTACCATAGAGGTACTACACGCAAAGAAAAAACATGGTTGAGGTAACCATAATCTAAGAGCAACATGTTATGGTTGAATTATATGGTTATATATAAAAATAATATTGTTGTCGTTGGAACATACATACAACCATAGTTATGTTTATAATATAAACATACTATTATATAATTTGAAACATGTAAATGGTTATATGTGACACCGTATGAATATATTTATAAATAACAAAAAACAAATACACGAATATTTCCATTTAGACTTACATACATATTTTGATTTTTTCTACTTACCTTTTTATGTGTTTGATATTTTTAATTTAAAACTATCATTTATAATAAAAAACAAATTTATTTGCTGACAACAAATGTGTATTTAATGTTTTTACGGTTTTAGATGAACCGATATTTCTGAACTGAAAAAATGTCAAAACCAAAATATGTATTTTTAAAACCAAACAATATTTGTTTATTTTTAGACAAACTTAACATACTATGTTTAATAATAATATATTATGGTTATAATTTTTAAATATTAAAAATAATTTGGTTGTGGTCTGAATTTTAATATGTTTCAAATCAACCATGTTGCTTTTTTATTGCGTATAACCATTGAATGATTAACTGTTAACAAAAAATTTGTTTATCGTGACCAAAATATTGTTTAAAATAACTATAACTTGTTCACAGCAAACATCTATTGTTACAGAGAACATAGTGTGGTTGCCGGGACCATACCATAACCATGTTTTTTCTTTGCGTGTACACATGGTGCATTGCCATTTGTTTTACTTGGCTGGGTCCCCAAGAGGCATACACCATTATATACATACATATTTGTTTTCTCGGCATTAAGGTAAATGTCGTTCTCATTGTGAAAGAATTGTCGTTTGAAAAATAAATTGTGTTTTTATCATATAAAGTTAATGACGACAACAACAATGTTATATGGGCACTTCGTCTTACTCTAGTCGTTTTTGACAAACATTATAAAATTTGTAGGACTACAAGTTAACGAGAACGACAGATACATTAAGGCTGACTATGATAATTTATTAAAACCTTGACACTTAATTTACATGGATGTATTCATTTTAGAGGTTTATCTATACACAAATACTTATAATAAAACAGTAATTCTTTTCCTGTCTGTCTGTCTTCGTATCCCATAAAACCTACAGGATTTTGTGAGGAAGTACTTTAATAACTTAGTTCAAATATAGGGTACTCTTCTTCTGCAAAAAAAAAAAAACCTATCGTAGAATTAATTTTTATCGTCATGTTTCATTCCTGTTGCAATATAACGTTTTAAATTATGTTAGACTTACAAACTGGTTAGAGTAAGTTGTTTGCTGTGGATTACCCGAGGCACTCAGCACATTTTAATATAAAAAATAAGCTAAAAGCCTGTATTATAATTTGGATCTGATGTAAAAGTCTGTCGCTATATTGAAATTTTATGCACTAAGGTTATCATTTCAATGCATTTTAAAAAGCAAACGTTTCATAACACTGTGCTAGTCGCAAATTTTAACAAGCTGGGCACCTTACTGCTAAAGCTAATTCGAGTACGCAGAATTCAATGGCATTAGCCGTTTTTCGAAGTTAGCGCTAGTATTCGCAATAAAATTTATACGCTAAAGTACTGTTTTGACCATAGTGGTGATCAGTACAACAAACATGACTGGCCTCAACGTGAAAAAGTTAAATTGCGAAAAAAAAACATTGTTGAAAATCCACTTGTATCAATTGATAAAGTTTTGCTACCGCCGTTACATATAAAACTAGGCATTGTGAAAAACTTTATTAAAGTACTTGATCCGGATGGAAATTCGTTTAACGAATTATGTCTTATTTTTCCAAGATTAAGTAGTATGAAAATAAATTAGTCAAGTGCGAGTTAGACTCACACACGTAGGGTTCCGTACTATGTTCAGTATAATTTAAAAATTCCAGTTGTTTATTTCTTTATGTCTTATGGGACACCCTTAAATTTTAAAATTAAAGTAATATTCGCGAAAATTGCATCATAATTGGAACACCCTTTAAATTTTAGTATGTAATTGATTTTATAGCGGCCATGGTAATACACTTTCTATTAAAATATCAGGAGCCCACCTATTGCGGTTAAAAAATAAGGTAATATTCGCGAAAAACACGTCACTAATGGACACACTTCAATTTTAAGTATTTGTTATAGCGGCCGAAGTAACACATCTACTGTAAACATTTCAAGAGGATATCTATTACGGTTTATAAAATCATGTCACTGTCGGAACACCCTTTAATTTTTAGTAATTGTCGTATCGGCCGTGGCAACACATCTTCTGTACAAAATTTCAAGAGTCTATCTGTTACGGTTGAAGAAATAAGGCTTTATACATGCAAATCACGTCACTGGCGGAAAACCCTTTAATTTGTATTATTTGTTATAGTGGACATAGTTATACACCTCCTGTAAAAATTTCAAGATTCCACCTATTCATTCAAAACTTAGGATATATAAATGCAAATCACGGCACTATTGGAACACCCTTTAATATTTAAGTTCAATTTTGTATACTTGTTTATAAAACAAACATAGTTTTAATTAGTCTGCAAATTGTAACTGGTTTCCTCTTACAACTCAAAAAAAGATATAAACGTAAATAACACGTAGGGGAACACCCTACGTTTTAGTATTTTTCGCAGTTATACACTTTTGGTAAAATTTTCAAGAGTCTACCAATTTTGGTTCAAAACTTAGGCCTTATACATACAAAGCACACCACTATCGGAACACCATTTAATTTTTAGGTTTATTTTTTTAGACTTGTTTACAAAGCGAACTAAGTTTTAATTACTGTTTGTAAATTTTTACTGTATGCCTCCTAGAGTTCAAGAAATAATCACATATTCGTAAATAACACCTATCTATCGGAACATCCTATATTAATATTTGTTGCTATAGCGGCCATAGTCATACACCTTTGGTAAAATTTTCAAGAGTCCACCTATTATGGTTCAAAACTTAAGCCTTATACATGCAAATCACGCCACTATCGGAACACCCTTTAATTTTTAGGTTTATTTTTTCAGACTTGTTTATATAGCGAACTAATTTTAATTTAGTGCTTGCATATTTTGAGTGAATTCCTCCTACAGTTCAAGAAATAAGCACATATTCGTGAATAACAACTATCTATCGGACTACCCTATAAGTTTTAGTATTTGTTGTTATAATGGCCACCACTATACATTATCTGTGAAAATTTCAAGCGCCTATCTATTACGGTTCAAAACTTAGGTCTTATACATGCAAATCACACTACTATCGGAACACCCTTTAATTTTTAGGTTTATTTTTTTAGACTTGTTTATAAAGCGAACTACGTTTTTATTACAGTTTGTAAATTTTTAGTGTATGCCTCCTACAGTTCAAGAAATAAACACATATTCGTGAATAACACCTCTCTATCGGAACACCCTATAAGTTTTAATTTTTGTTGCTATAGCGGCCATAAATACACATCTTCTGTGAAAATTTAAAGATTCTACCTATTATGGTTCAAAACTTAGGCCTTATAAATGCAAATAACACCACTATCGGAACACCCTTTAATTTTTAGGTTTGTTTTAGACTTGTTTATAAAGGGAACTACGTTTTTATTACATTTTGTAAATTTTTAGTGTATGCCTCCCACAGTTCAAGAAATAAACACATATTCATGAATAACACCTCTCTATCCGAACACCCTATAAGTTTTAATTTTTGTTATTACAGCGGCCACCCCTATACACCTTCTGTAAAAATTTCAAGAGTCTACCTATTATGGTTCAAAACTTATGCCTTATACATGCAAATCGCACCACTATCTGAAAACCCTTTAATTTTTAGTTTTATTTTTTATACTTGTTTATATAGTGAACTAAGTTTTAATTACTGTTTGTAAATTTCAAGTGTATCCCTCCTACAGTTCAAGAAATAAACACATTTTCGTGAATAACACCTCCCTATTGGAACACCCTATAAGTTTTAGTATTTGTTGCTATAGCGACAACAGCTATACATCATCTGTGAAAATTTCAAGAGTCTACCTATTACGGTTCCAGAGATAAAAAGCGCTGACAGACGGACAGACGGACAGACATTGTAGCGAAAACAATAGGGTTACGTTTTTACACTTTGTGTACGGAACCCTAATAAAACAAGGTTTGTATTAATTTAACTTATACTAATATGTTGAAAAATTGAATTCATATTTCGTTTTTTACAGGAATACTTAATGGGCCGGATATCCGTCGCTTGATGAAGGATAAGTTATTTAAAGATGCCCTCAGTATGGATGAGCTTGAGGCATGGAACTCTGTAAAAGAGGTTATTGACAACGTTTTATGAATTAATCGGTCTGATAACTGGCACATTCATATAGAAAAAATGCTTACCGCTTTTCATCGTATTAATGTTAAAATATATTTAAAGAAGCATTTTTTACATTTTCATACCAACAAGTTTGCTGAACAATCACCAGCTGATTCTGACTAGCATGAAAAGCAATTCTATCAAGTGACGGCCAGACTTGAACACTTTAACAGTGGTAAAAAAATTGGGTTCGCTGTTAGGTGACGAGCGCTAACTTCTAAAAACGGCATAATACAAATTCCAGGGAGCAACATTATTCCAGTGAGAAAACTTGGCGGTAGATACAATTTTATTTTCTCTCTAGTTTCCTTTGCATCCATGATAGGGCTGCGAAACCCAGGCCAAAATGTGGCGCTTAACTTCTAGTATAGTTCCACATCAAAAAGTCATTTTCGAAAAAAGTGTCGCTTATTACATTCTTATGGGAATGTATCGATTTTATCATTAATAAAAAGCAATTTATTTGTTAGGGTAAAAGCTAGTTCTTAAATGTGGGTAATTTCACGTCAAATCAACAAGGCATTTAAAATGACTACTTCAGATTTTATTGAAACTATTTTATTTATATTCCTTGACTCTCTGAATCCAAATATGTATAACTAAAACATGCTGCTTGCAGTTTTTAAGGTGTACAGTTATCAAAAAAGAAAAATAACTTTTTTTTGCATATGCGCTCGAGGATTAATTATATATTCTAATTCTGGTTCTATAAGCCGTAGAGAGTTAAGTAAGAGCTCATTTTAAAGGGGATTTCATTCGATTTTAGATTTTTTCAGTTTTAGCGAATATTTCTTACTTTGTAATGAATCAAAATTAAATTTTTTATACCCTTCACCACAGGTGGTAACGGTATATCTAAGTTTGTCATTCCGTGTGTAATTTCTACAATATTCATTTCCGATTCCATAAAGTATATATATTCTCGATCCTTATACATAGAGAAGTTGATTAAGCGATGTCCATCTGTTTGTCTGTCCGACTCTTTGTCTGTCCGACTCTTTGTCTGTCCGTCTGTCCGTGTTAGTGTTGTAATGTCATTTGCCATGGCACCAGAAGAGATACAAAAAATTTAAACACACCAATCAGTCAGGCATAGTTTCGAAAATTTTTGTAATGCAATTCAGCAACATCGGATCATTCCTTTGGAGGCTGCGGGCCAAAAACCACGCTCACCTATATTTTTTTTACGTTTTCTTTAATTTTTTTCGGCTTTAATGATTCTGTTTTGCCTTTTTTGTCAAATAAATATTACACTGCGACAGGTAGATCGCAAGGGTGCATACAGATCTCGGGGGATCAATAACCGCCTGCGAGGAGTGATTTTAGTTTGTTTTTAGATTGGTAGGGTTTTTCTGCTTTGATTTGTATAAGAGACCTTAATAGAAAGCAATACACAAAGAGGTAGCCAATGGACCAACAGGGTACCCACTGATAAATAGGAGCAGTTAAAAGGACCCCCCATGTGTCAATATGAGGAAATTTTTTTTTTTAAGGATTTCTTTTTGCTTTAGTCTGACCATTCTAACTCAATATAGATTACAGAAAGGTCCTAAATTTAACAAAAAATTTCAATAAATTTAAAAAAAAAAAATTTTAAAAAAAATTTTACAAAAAAATTTACAAAACATTTTCAAAAAGATATTTTACAGCAAAATATTCGAAAAAAATTTTTTTAAAAAATTTTCCAAAAAATGTTCGAACAAAATTTTACAAAAAAATTTTAAAAAATTACTTTTACAAAAAAATTTCACTCACAATTTTTAAAAAATTAAAACAAAAATATCAATATTTCTTTCAAAATGAAAAACATGACTGTAACATAACATATATTTAATATTAAGAATATACATATGTATGTATGTGTGTATATAGAGTAACATATTTTTTAGGGTTCCGTACACAAAGTGTAAAAACGTAACCCTATTGTTTTCGCTACAATGTCTGTCCGTCTGTCCTTCTGTCAGTGCCTTTTATCTCTGGAACCGTAATAGGTAGACTCTTGAAATTTTCACAGAAGGTGTATAGCTGTGGCCGCTATAGCAACAAAAATTAAAACTTATAGGGTGTTCCGAAAGTGACATATTATTTGCATTTATATCTTTATTTCTTGAGCTATACGAAGCAACCACTTAAAATTTGCAGTGATTTAAACTATTTTCGCGTTATAAGCAAGTAGGCAATATTAAACCTAAAAATTAACGGGTGTGCCGTTAGTGACGTGATTTGTATGTATATGGCATAGGTTTTGAACGATAATAGGTAGACTCTTGAAGTTTTTACAGGATGTGTATTACTATGGCCACTATAACAAATAGTAAAAATTAAAGGGTGTGCGGACAGTGACGTGATTTGTATGCATATTGAATAATTTTTTAACCATAATAGATAGAGTCTTGAAATTTTCACAAATGGTGTATTACTATGACCCCTATAAAAACAATAAAAATTTAAAGGGTTTTTCGACATATTTTTGAAAGATATATATAACGACATATTTTTGAACCGTAATAAGTATACTCTTGTATAGAAGATTTGTTGCATTGGCCTTTATGAGAATTACTAAAAATTAAAGGGTGTTCTGACAGTGACATGTTTTTCACTTATAGTAACTTATTTTTTTAATAGTAATAGGTAGACTCTTGATATATTCATACAAAGAGAATTGCCATGGCCGCCATAGCAAATAACAAAATTAAAGGGTGTTCCGACAGAGACATGATTTGTACGTAAATAGCCTTATTTTTTGAACCGTAATAGGTAGACTCTTTAAATGTTTACAGTAGATGTTGTACTTCGGCCGCTGTAACAATTACTAATATCTAAAGGGTGTTCCATCAGTGACATGTTTTTCACATATATTACTTTATTGTTTGAACCGCAATAGGTAGGCACATGTATATTTCTATAGATAGTGTATTACCATGGCCGCTATAACAGAAATTGCTAATATTTAAAGGGTGTTCCAACAGTGATGCAATTATGTCTTTAAATTTAAAATTAAAGGGTGACTCATAACACATGAAAAAATTAACAACTTGAATTTTTAAAGTTGTACTAAACATAGTACGGAACCGTAAGTGTGTGAGTCTAACTCGCACTTGACTAATTTATTTTTAAATGCGTTTGATTATTAAATAGATGATATCTCTGTTTTAAAACCTAGGTGTATTAAACACCGTTGTGGCTGTCGTCAACTTAGGCTAATTTCTATTTTATTCAACAAAAGAAAATGTCACAAAATTGTAAATTACAAATTCATATACAAACAAAAAGTTTTGGAGGAAATATTTATAATTTTTTGAAAAAGTTATTTAATTTTATAAAAGCAAAATAAGTATTTCTACAACAATGTCAGAGTTTACGATGTAGCTGTCGGCTTCAATATCATTAAGTAGCTGACAACACGGCGACAATTGTAGCAAACGGAATTTGTTTTCATTTGTCTTCTATTTCTTTAACTCATGAATAATGATTTTTTCTCATACGACTTTATTTAAGTTAAGAGTCAACAATATGGATAATGCTGTACAGGTCTGTATAAATAAATTCACCGTAGTGAAGTGTATAGAAGATTATATAGCACTTTTACTTGTTTTAATTATATTTAGATTCAGGGAGTCATCGAATATAAATAAAAAAATTTTAAATAAAACCAGGAGTGGTAAAATTGAAAACAATTTTCAGTCAGAATGAGAATTCTGTTAGTATAAAATCTTTAACAAAAATCCGAAAAACAAACTTCTTATTAGAGTTCCGTACCCAAAGGTTAAAACGTGACCCTATTGCTTGCGCTACAATGTCTGTCAGCGCCTTTTATCTCTGGAACCGTAATAGGTAGACTCTTGAAATTTTCACAGATGATGTATAGCTGTTGCGCTACAGCAATAAATACTAAAACTTACAGGGTGTTCCGATATAGAGGTGTTATTCACGAATATGTGTTTATTTCTTGAACTGTAGGAGTCATAGACTAAAGATTTACAAACAGTAATTAAAACTTAGTTCGCTATATGAACCAAAATAAAAAAGTAAACCTAAAAATTAAAGGGTGTTCCGATAGTGGCGTGATTTGCATGTATAAGGCCTAAGTTTTGAAGGTGTATATCTGTGGCCACTATAGTACCAAATACTAAAACTTATAGGGCGTTCGGAAGTGACGTGTTATTTGCCTATATGTCTTAATTTCATGAGCTATAGGAGGCAACCACTTAAAATTTGGAGACAGTAATTTAAACTATGTTCGCGTTATAAGCAAGTATACAATATTAAACCTAAAAATTAAAGGGTGTTCTGATAGGACGTAATTTGCATGTATATGCATGTATATACAGCAGGTGCATTACTACAGCCACTATAACAAGTAGTAAAAATTAAAGGGTGTGCCAACAGTGACGTGATTTGCATGAATCTTGACTAATTTTTAACCATAATAGATAGACTCTTGAAATTTTTACAAATGGTATATTGCTATGACCCCTATAAAAACAATAAAACTTTAAAGAGTTTTTCGACAGTGACGTGTTGTCCATGTATAACGCCATATTTTTTTTAACCATAATAGCAGACTCTTCGAAATTGTATAGAAGATGTATTGCCATGGCTGTTATGACAATTACTAAAAGTTAAAGGGTGTTTTGACACTGACATGTTTTTCACGTATGGTAACTTATTTTTTTAATAGTAATAGGTAGACTCTTGATATATTCATAGAAAGAGAATTACTATGGCCACTATAGTAAATAACAAAATTAAAGGGTGTTCCGACAGAGATGTGATGTGATAGACTTTTTTTTGAACCGTAATGGGTAGATTCTTGAAATGTTTACAGTAGTTATTGTACTTCGGCCGCTGTAACAATTACTAATATCTAAAGGGTGATCTATCAGTGACATGTTTTTCACGTATATTACCTTATTTTTTGAACCGCAATAGGTAGGCGCATGTATATTTTTATTGAAAGTGTATTACCGTGGCCACTATAACAACATTTACTAAAATTTAAAGGCTGATCTAACAGTGATGCAATTTTCGTGATTATGACTTTAATTTTAAAATTAAAGGGTGACTCATAAGACATGAAAAAATTAACAACTTGAATTTTTAAAGTTTTACTAAGCATAGTACGGAACCCTATTTAAACTAACACAAGTTAATATTATGGTTTATAGTAAAATATTTTAAATATTTAATATTTTGGTTAAAGCATAGCGAACATATGCTATGGAAACACATGCGAATATATTTAACATAAAATTTTAAAGCGCCACCTTAAGATTTAATATAATTAATAACACAAATAATTTTTACACATCTATTTGTGTATCCAAAATTAAAAAAAAAACCCTTATTAATTTTCGTAACAACCTTTCAAAAATCAAATTTTAATTATGAATATTTTATTTATTCTAGTTTTTAAAAGAATGTTGTAACAAATGACGTTTTTAATTATAAACAAAATTTTAATGTTAAAATCTTTACAATAGATGATATATTTTCCTAAGGCAATATGAGTAAGAAATATGGCCACAATATCATATTTGTAAAAGGGGAAGCTAAAGCTGCCATTATTATAATGAAAATAATGTATTGACATTACTATAAAATAAAGATTTGGAATTTTTTATTATATATTGCACAGTGGTCGAAGTAAACATATTTTTGAAATACAACAACCTACAGTGAACCATATCAAAATAAGAAATAATTCGATTTTTTAATGTTTTGATCTGGCTTTTCGTTTTGAAAACGAAAACAATTTTTAGCTCTTTATCTTAAAATATTTTTTTATTTAATAGTACAGTACAATTCAAATTATATTCCAACTTTTTACAGAGCAGACATTCTAATGTGAAACACACAAAGTCTTTGTTGAGGATCGAACCGACAACTGCCAGACTGATAGAATAGCAGACAATCTATTTACCTTCGGGGCATCCAACCACAAATTTTTTAAATAAATTTTAAGTTGGTAATTAATTTATTTGTTAGTTTTCATTGGCCAAATTAATTGTGTTGTTGATTAAATAATCTTAAGCTGGTCAGGCCTACCACAGTCTATGTCAATAAAAAACTTTTTTATTACATATTTACCCAACGTTTCGTCAATTTTTTGTTGACTTTATCAAGGGCTTCGTCTATTAAAAATTAAAACCTTATATTATTACAATTTTATACACCAAATAATTAACTTACAATATAATAATGATCACATTACTAATGACAGTTATTGACAAATTACAAAACAATCAAACATAAATTTAAAAATCAAACACAACTTAAATTAAATATCACAGTTAAAATTTCTTTATTGCAACGCTGTAGTTAGTGTTTATGTTGTCTGTGTCCTCCTTCAAGTTCATAGTTTCGTTAATATTTTGCTGAATACGTAGACTTTCTATTGTGTATCTTTTTCTTTCTTTGCATTCTATATCTAAAATTTTGACCTTTTGGAAATCAGCTACATGTCCAGTATTAAGTATGTATTGCGATAGTGCTGTTGTTTCTTTCTGTTTTGCAATATCGTTTTTATGTTCACTCATTCTTGTCTCCAATGTTCGTTTTGTTGTTCCAATATATATTAAATCACAGCTTTGTTCATCACTGCCTTTGCACTTTATTTCATACACCACATTGCATTGTTTTTGTTTTTCTATTTTGTCTTTCATGTTTGTAAATATTTTGGTTAATGTGCTGTTTGGTTTGTGTGAAAATTGTATTTGATCTGTTTTTATTATTGATTTTAAACTTTTGTTGTCTGTCAAACCTGGTATGAATGTTACACCGTAAACATTTTTTTGTTGGTTGTTAGCATTAGTATTGTTGTTGTGAGAATAAATGTTTTTAAGTTTAATTTCTGTTTCTTTAATTAAATTATTAATAAGCTTAATTGGAAAGCTGTTGCGTTTGAGTATTGTTGTATTTATTATTTTTTAGCGAAAATCGGGTTTTCCAAAAAAATCTTTACGAACATATACACAAGACATCTGTATTGGGATTAAAAAAAACCTATATGACCAATTTTCAAATAGTGGTGTCCTATATTCTTTTAAATTTAATCAATTTTAATAAGCCTTTTTAATAAGCCTTTATATATAGTTTGTGCATAAAAGTCTAAATTTTAAACGAAATTTCAAAAAAAAAAAAACAATTTAGAGTTTTAGATAACTCCCCATTTATTTCCAAAATATATTGCTCCACTGTACATTCCATTGTTTTAAAATGGTGTTTAAAATAATAATTGGGGATATCCTTTAAAAAGAAACGAATCTGCAGAAAACAAGGACATCGATAGTGAATACCTTCTATGAAATTTTCACCGAAAAAATACAAATAAAATATTAATATAAATTTATTTGATAAATATAAAGTTTAAAAAATTTAAATTCACGCCTAAGTGTTCAATATGTTTACTTTTTATTCTATTAATAATTTATATTTTTGATTGTTACCACAATAGTTTTGAAGTTAAAAGTGTAAAAGCCGGGCCATGCTTTGCGTAGAATGCTGTAGACGGATGTAGCGATCCCGAAAATGCATTACATTCTGCTAGTGTCTAATTTTTCTTTATCTCTTTATCTTAAAGAACTTAAGCCAAAAAAAGCAATAAACAATAAAAATCTAATAAAATAAATAAACAACGTGAAAAGGTAACAAAACATTTGTTATTCATGTTTAAAAAAATTGATGTGTGCAGGCTGCCTAATAAATATATAATTTATCAAAAAATAAAAAAAGTTATTTTAAATACAAAATTAAATACAAAAAAACTCTTGAATTGATATAGTATACATTAGTATGTCATGCTTGAATCTTTGTGCTGCAAATGTTTGTAACGTCACGGCGTTGTGCAACAGAAAAAGTAATAAATTGTTTACAATTTGTTTAAGAAGAATTTCCATTTACTTAGTTTTTTTTTCTATTTTCTCTTATAAAAATCGATATTTTAAACATCTTTGAGAGTATTTGTTTATTCTGAAAAAATAATATACAAATTTCAAAGTTATTATTACAAATAATAAAATAGTAACTCATTTCCTGTCTGACTGTCTTTCTTTCTTTGTGTTCGCATCACGTAAAAAGTACTGAAAAGATTTGAACAAGCTTTTGTAAGGAGGTGCCTCAGTATCCTGACACCAATATAGGATATTCTTTTTAAGGCAAAAATATCATATTTCCAAGAGAAAGTGGAGAAAAATCATTGAAAGTACGTTGATTTTTTTTACCGATTTAAATGTACTGCATACTTTAAGGCATCTTTTATTTTTGAAAGCGGCAATTTTAAACACAGTTGCGCAATAGATGGAGCTGTTTTAAGAAATTTTTTAGCATCACAAAATTCTAATTTTAATTTGTGCATTTTATATGAAAGTAATATTAGTATTTTATACAAAGCTCGCTCATCCATACATATAATAAAACAGTAACTCATTTCCTGTCGTGTCTGTGATCGCATCACGTAAAAACTATTAGAAACAATTTAACAAAATTTTGTGAGGAGGTACCTTAGTATCCTGCTTCCAATATAGGATGCTTTTTTCACAAAGCATCTTTTAGTTTTGGAAACGGAATTGTGTAAACATTGTAAATTGTGTGAATGATGGATATTTTCAACACGGTTGTGTTATTTTAAAAAAATGACAAAATATGAATTACTTACTGCCAAATAGCCAATTGAAAAAATATTTGTGTTTAATTTGTATTTTTACTTTGTGGAATTACATTGTTATTAAAATATTTTAAACACCTTTTACAAAGCTTTACAATTATTTTTAGAAATTTATATAAATTTTAGAATTTTTCCTAGGGATGGGTACCTAGGTAAGAATCTTAAAATTCGGTGTGTATCATTGTCAAAGCAAAACTGAACAAAATATTGTCAGGACGCACGGAATGTGTGTGACCACTGGTAGTTTTAAAATAAAATAAAATAAAATAAAAGTTTGCCCCATAGGTGATGTTAATTGATATATTTATAATAATATATTGATAATTAATAGTTGATATTTATACAGAACGTAAGTTCGCGATAACGACAAGTACAAAACTTAAAATTAAAGAGTCGCTCCATTGTTAGTGCAAATTGATATATCGCACCCTAAATACACACAACTCAAAATTTTGCAAAACTGACTTTTTTCCATAAATTAATTTAGAGTACATATCTCTAACTACTGCAAATATCTTTCACATCACTATCTTCTTTAACTGAAAAAATACAGTTATGTCTATTTTTATGTTAAGTGTGTTACTTCTGCACATAAACAGTTTTTGTCTCTCCTGAAAATTTTAGTATTTTGAGTTGTTACCCTTTTGTATTTAGGGTGCGATATGTATATGTATAACCTTATCTTTTACACTGTTATAGATACTTGAGATTTATACAGAGTCCGTATTACTATATCCGCAATAACACAAAAAAAATAGTTTAAGGATGTCCCAATGGGTGACTCAATTTGATATATTTTATTTTTATTCATAGTAAATATTAAAAAAAATATCAAAAGGGTGGTAGACTTTATTCTCAACAACTAACAGTAGATGATAGAATACAATTTTTTTCGTATTCTTTTATTTGAGTTTGGTTGGTTCAATATCCCTAGGTGATGTTCACAACTAAACACCATTCAAAATAGGTAGATGCGAAGAATGCTGAAGACAGATATAGTGATCCAGAGAATGCATTACTTTCTGCTAGTGTCGAATAAAATTTCCCCTTTTTTCCTTTAAATTTAATCAGCTTCATCACTTAAAACGTAAAACTCTATATATAAAAAATTGTATTATTTTTAATGAATGCATCATTGCCACCACCAAGTTACTGGACTAGAATTGCTTCCAGCTTAAGTTCTCTTTCAGACTAAGCAAATATTTAACGAACTTGACCTTACCTCTGAATAATGTGCACATTATTATACTCTTAGCAAATATTTATTAAGTTATACAGGTTCAATATAAATGAAAAGATGTATATAATAAACCGGCATTTGTTATTACACGTGCCATGTAAGATTGTTTAAACATATCAAAAACATATGAAAATGTTTATTTGCCACGTCTGAGCTAGGTTTTAATTGAGTTCTACTATATAAATTGAAATAGTTTCTTCCACTTAACTTTATTAAACTAAATTTGAAAAAAATAACTGATTTTAAAATGCCACTCAACATATTCAACATTCAACAAATAACATGATAAAAATTGTTCCTTTGACAATTTTACTTCGCTGCATGAGTACTTACAAAAAAAAAATAAAAAAATACATCGAAAGTGAATGAATCTTTGTTAACTAGAGTATGAAACCAAAACCAAACAAAAAAATGTTTGATTGGCTGACACTACCCGCAAACGTAAGCACTTTTTCTCCACAAATAGATAAAAAGCATCAATTTAGAAACGAGTGCTACGACACACATGCATATTGATTAGAATTGCATTTGATAGATTTTTACGAATAAATAAAAATAATATTCTAGACTATACACTCTACAAATTTTTCTTCATTTATGCACTTATACAGATCTACATACATACATATATATATCTTAATATAAGTTTGTTTTTTGGAAGAACAAAACAAAAAAGCGTAGGAACTTGGGTTGAAGAATTTTGTCATTTTATAGATTTACAAACAACAATTGAGTTTAAAGAGATCTGTCTTAAAAGTGCTCCATAAAAAAAACTTAATATTGGGATTTTAAAATAATAAAAGAAATAAAATAATTGAAATGAAAATGGCTACAATTTAAAGTATCCAAAAATATCAGACAAGCCATAAAACTGCAGGATCACGCTCTAAATAGAAATAATGGGCGCCCATTAATAACATATATTAGACTAGCTGTTCCCACAGACGTTGTGTGCGTCCTGACAACATTTTGATCGATTTTGCTTTGAAAGTAATCTCAGACCGAATTTTAAGACTATTAGGTAACTACTTTAAATAAAGGTTCCCATCCCTGGATAAAATTGTAAAATTTATATAACATTATAAAAATTATTGTATAACAATGTAATTCCAAAAAGTAAAAATAAATATTATATACAAATTTTGTTCAAGTGGCTATTTGGCAGTAAGTAATTCATATTTTGTCATTTTTTTAAAATAACACAACCGTGTTGAAAATATCCCGTATTCAATTCATATTTTGTAATTAACTTAAATCAGCGCCATCTATTGCGCAACCGTGTTTAAACAATCCCGTTTCCAAAACTAAAAGATGACTTGTGAAAAAAGCATCCTATATTGGAATCAGGATACTAAGGTACCTCCTCACAAAATTTTGTTAAAATGCATCTAATAGTTTTTATGTGATGCGATCACAGACAGACAGGAAATGAGTTACTGTTTTATTATATGTATGGATGAGCGAGCTTTGTATAAAATACTAATATTACTTTCATATAAAATGCACAAATTAAAATTAGAATTTTATAATGCTAAAAATATGGATTTCATGAAAATAGATAATTATTTTTGTATTTCTTATTGAAATTTTTATCCTCAAAAAAGTGTTAACAAAATATTTTAATTATCTATTAAAAGTTACAATTGTGTTCTATCGTAAATTTTAATCATAGTAACGAAGACCTTTACTCACAGTAACGAAAACACCGTAAGTCTCTGATGTGAAACGAATCCATAAGCCCCAAATGATAGACTAGCACCACTTGCCTATCGGGGCACCCTATAAAATTATTACTAATAAAACAAAAGTGCAACAATTAATTTCCTCAGTGGCGGTATGTGAGAAGAGACGTATATACGTCAGCTTTATTGAGGACCCACTGTTGCATAGCAGTTGCCCATATGAGAACAAACCAGATGGAGATTGAGTAGTTAAAGAAAATTTCAGTTTGGTGCGGTAAATTTAAACGTGATACTTTAAAGTCTTTAGTTTATTGAAGCTTGGAGCCTTGCGATCGTTTTGTAAAAATTGAGTTGTGAATCAAAACAACATACACAATAAAGGAAAGGATTTAGTAAATTTTTTTTTTAAACGAATAAAGGTTTCAAGTCGTGTTGCGGCCATTGGATTTGAAATGTTAAAATAAAAAATATACATATGTATATATGTATGTAAATTGAAAAAATTTTCTATTTTATATGTATGTCAACTCAAATAATATTTCTGAAGTTAAATTTAACGAAATTTCTTCAATTTTACAGCGCATTTATTATTTTAATATACATACATATGTATGTCTTCACCATAAATTACCTAAATACTGTAAAATGGGGTGTAGAATTGCAGAAAATAAAGTAAAAAAATATATTTTATTAAATTCTTTATATTGAAGAAATATCTATAATATCACTATTTTCTTTCATTTTTTAATATGTGTTAAAAATGTGTTTAATTAACTAAAATTGTTACCAAACTTGTTTCATTCTTTAAATTTAAAAGAAATTTATTAAATAAAAGTCTATAACATAATACGAAAACAAAATTTTTAATATTAATATCTTATTATTTGTATTCCTCTTTTAAGAGAAATAAATGAATAAGGCTTTCAGTTCACCTTGGGAGCATTTGATTGTAGCTTAATGTATTTTTTTAATTGTCCATAAAACCCCTAATAGTTATAATATTTACTCCAGACACATTTTTTTCATTTTTTTATTTTTCACAACACATCGAAATTTTCCGCAAACATATTTTATTTATTGTCACAAACGCTTAAAACAAAAATATAACATACAATGAAATTTATAATCAAGCTTAAGTTCGTTTTTATTCTCTCTAAGAAAGAATTAATTAAATTACAAATTAGGTGATAATATTAAAGAAAAATTGGGAAAATTTAATTTTTAGACACCAGCACGAGTGGAATGCACATTTTCTAGACAGTCACGTCCGTCATCAGCACTACTTGTATCTAATCTACTTAGGGTAGGGTTTTAGTTGTAAGCATCATCTATTTAACCAACCAAACCCAGATAAAGGAATACGAGAAAACTTGTATTCAATTATCAATCGTCAGTTGGTGAGAACGAAGTCTACCACTACCTTAAGCTTCCCTCTTGTTGAATATTTTTACTTTAATATTTACCACCTATATTTTGTTGTTCCTTCAGCGAACCTTCGGTTAGCAATGAAGTTACTTTTTTGTTTATTTGTTTTACTTTTAATTCTTTCTTAGAAAGAATAAAAACGAACTTAAGCTTGATTATAAATTTCATTGTATGTAATACATAAAACAGTTCGACTAATAATAATTTAAATTTTCAAAAAAAAAACAAAAATATAAATTGAAAAATTTTTTATTTTATACTCACATACATATGTATGTCAACTCAAATAATTTTTCCAAAGTTAAATTTAACAAAATTTCTTCTATTTTACAGCTCTTTTTTCATTTTTATATATTGAATTTTCTTCAAAAATAAAAAACTTAGTAAAATAAACGAAAATTTTGATAAATTAATGGCTAAATTAGTTACATTAACTTCATTTAGGGATATAAATTTAATTAATTTTATGGGTTGTTTTTCTTAGAATGTTTTAATTAAATTTTTGTTATTTTATCGGATTTTTATATAAAAAGTTTTTTCATGTTTTATTTAAATATGTACGTCCTGAATTACATTATGCAACTTAATATTGCATTTGTGTTTATATCGTGCAATTTTTATTGCAGCCATTTGTATGGATGTATACATTTGTTTACATTTTGAACTTCTAAATTAAAACTACGAATGAGAGAACAAAACGAATTTCAAGAGTACATGCATGTGTGTACCCTTTTAATTCCTTTTTCCCTCTCGCCTACTAATGAAGAATTGCAGCGACAAAAGTTGCATAATGTAATCCGGGACTATGTTTTTAACTAAAGAAATTCTGTTAATTTGAATAAAAAAAATATATATGAATAAATCGTATGTAAACTTGAGTAAAAATCAACAGATAAATTAGTCACATTAACAACTTCTTGAAGGAATGTAAATTTAACTAATTTTATGGGTTGTTTGTCTTTGAATGTTTTACTACTTATGTTGTTTTACTACTATGAGTGTTTTAACTAAATTTTTTGCTAATTTAACAGAATTTTATATTAATTTTTATAAAATTTTTTAAGAATAATTGAAATATGTTTTTAACAAAAGAAATTCGGTTAATTTAAATAAGATTAGTTTATATTAATAAATCGTATATAAATTTAAACAAAAATATAGTTGACTTAACTCTCTTTTTCGTTCAGATTCTTTTCAGATTCGTTTTTTAATATTACCTACGAAATTTGGTCCAGTGTAAAAGTGAAATTTTTGAACGTAGAAACTTATTATAAATAGATTTTCATTTCAGGGATATTATTGGATACATACGTACACTTACAACGCTGATTTGAAAACAAATTATATTCCACCAAATTATTCTGATCCGTCAATACACGGTAATACTACTGTCACAATTTATAATTCGTTACATTTCTTAAACTGGCTAAAACATTGAAATTTTTTATCCCACCAATATCCTAAACGTTTGGAAAATAATTATTACATAATTATTAAATACTTAATTTTTTATATATTATTTTATTCTTTTATATTTAGTTTTAAATAGTTTTGAGAAGTAATAAAAACATACGAATTTAAAAAATTGTTCTTGTTCTTGTTACAAGATTTTAATTGGAACAAAAAAAGTTTCTGCCGTGACTTCCATTCCTAAATTTCATATTTAAATTTAACAAGATTTTTTATGCATTTTAAGTGATGGCATGCAAATTATTACGATTTGCAATCATAACATTAGCGTAATGAACCATTGAATACGTTAACAACGACGAAAATACATGTAGATCAAATCAACATGCCAAGATATTTATATTGAGTGAGTTCAGCTATAAGATTCCTGCGGAACACAGTGGTACAATTTAGGAGTTTAGATAGATAAGATGAAAAAATAAATTATTTAAAAAGTATAATATGTTTAAGAGGTATTTTTTCAACTTCAATGTAAAAATACAAATTTCTTTTAATTCCTTCGGAGATAGAAGCGAAAATGTCTAGAGGGTATACCCCAAAATTTAAATTTTTAATTTCAAATGGCTCATTTTAATTGTGTTTAATTGCGAAAAAAAGAGAACAACTAAAAGAACAACTAAAAAAAAGAAGCCAATGAATTTTTAGATATTTAAGTCATTAATTAGACTGTTAAATTTTATACAAAAATCTTCAGCCATTAATGTGCCATAAAAAATCATAACTAATTTTTGGTAATTTTCGCTGCTTCAAACAATACTTTTAAACAATAGTCATTGTTGTTTGAACTCAACTGTTGGCAAGTATTTTATCGTTAAATAAATGGAATCATTTCCGTTATTTATTTTTTCGACAAGAAAGTTTTTAATTTTCATTGTAATTCCTTTTAAATATTTAGCAACCGAATTTTGTTTAACGAGTGTGGTTTTGTTCCACCCTAATATACATATGTGACCCGGTCTATGAAAAGGGAAAAGGTGGCTTATGACTCAAAAACAAAATTTTGAATAATTAGCTGTTAAAGATAAACAATGCAATAACAACAACAAAAAGTGGAAAAACCTTTTCATAGGCCGGGTCACATATTATGTAAATTATTATTAAGTACACATTTTATTTGATTTCTATGAAATTTCTTCTATCCAGCCCAAATTAATGTGTTTTCTTTTCTATATCTTTTTGTGCTTTTCGATTTTTGGAGCATAAGTGCCAGTAATTTGTGTATGTAGAACAGTGGGGTCTACTATCGTTAAAAATTAGTTAGTAAATCCTGCTGTCGTTACTGCAAATAAAAAACGCTGTTGACTAATATAGCGATTGTCGTATTGTGTAAAGTTAGTGAATTGCACTGCAGGCCAAGATTACTAAGATTTTTGCTTAATAAACTAGTTTTTTCATAATTCCAGGGGTTTTCCAAAAAAGCAATGCTTTATTTGATACTTTTTCCATTAATTTGCATATTTTCCCATTTGGAAATCCTTTTTGGAATAGTATAGTATTATCATTAAAAATACTATTTCCGAAGATTCTACATTTTACACTTTGAGCTATGCAAAATGAGGCGTGTATTTAATGGAATTGCAGTCAAAAATCTGCAGTCATATGTATATGACACAAAAATCTGTGATGTATTTTGTCATAAAATTAATACCAGCTTAAACCTTTTTGATGACATGATGACACGACGTCATTCATTCGATGATGAATTTTTCTATCGCTGTGATATTTTGAAACTTCTATCAATTAGTATTGTAGATTTAATGATTCAATGAAAAATCAATTTTGACCTGTTGAGTTCTGCAAAAAGTCATCTTTAAATAGTTTAGATATAATAAAAAATATTATAGCTTGATATAAGTAATATAATTATTTGTTTAAAGTTTTTTTAGTTTTTTTTTTTTTTTTTGTTGAAATTAGCATACTTGGGATTTTTTCATTAGCATTGCATTTTCATTGGCATTATTTCAAATAGTTGCAATAAAAAAAAGTTTAACTACCATTTAATGCTACTGTTTTATTTTTAATTACAATTGTTTTTGGTAATAGAAATTGTATAATTACTAATTATAATTGATGAAAAAATCATTGTTTTTATTAAACACAAATTTATAATTGCATTTGGTTTTAATAACTACGAATAAAGTACCAATTTCATGTCTGCAGCACTACTATTTTGCATTCACTCTAGTTTTGAAAATCTGTACTACACATTCTCCAACGAGTTAAAAATTTCTCATAAAAATATAATTCTCAGAAATTTTTTATATTTTTTTCTGATTTTTGTTTGTTTTTATCCGAAAAAATACACATAATAGGGGATCAGAGAATGGAGGTAGGACTTCTTTAAAAACATCACCACAAAAAGGTTGATGGCAAATGTGGCCAATAATGATAATGATTTCTTATAATTTCATCATTAATTAATGGTAATGATTTTGTTTTTTAAATAATTACTAATGAAACTTTTTCATTAAAAAGAATTACCATTAATGAAAACAATGGTAATGAAAAAAAAAATTCATTAGCATTATTTAAAATTCAATGCTAATGAAATTGTCAATTAATTACTCAATCTAATTAATTAGTCCCATGTAATTAGAAATTAGAACCAACTCAGTTTTTTATTCATAAAACAAAATTTTAATTTTAAACCACATTGCGTATGTAACAAATATGATGTAAAAAACTAAAAAGAAGAGAATGGTGCAGATGACGTGTCGCCAAAATACGTGCGACAAGTACTACATGACTTATAAATACACTATGTGTATTCTTTATCAATAGTGTATGTAGATGTGTTAGTGTATGTACGTAAATTTGCTAACTCATCTTGTTCTTATCTTACGGATGGCGAAGTACAAGACAGGAATGTGCAAATTTATTTTGCTAGTGCACCTTAACAGCGGCATTACAATAGGATGGCAAACTAGTAAAATACCATGGGCCCAGAGTCTTCTGGTATGCCTGAAAACATTTACTAAAATTAATATTGCTCCAAAAGTTGTTAAAAGGTTTTGGTAATACAAATGTAAGCAGAAGTAAAATTTATATAATACCATAACTTTTAGCTAAATTTACTATTATTTGGTTGGTTAAATAGATGATGCTTACAACTAAACACTACCCTAAGTAGATTAGATACAAGTAGTGCTGATGACGGACGTAGCTGTCTAGAAAATGTGCATTCCACTCGTGCTGGTGTCTAAAAATTAAATTTTCCCAATTTTTCTTTAATATTATCACCTAATTTGTAAGTTAATTAATTCTTTCTTAGAGAGAATAAAAACGAACTTAAGCTTGATTATAAATTTCATTATATGTAAATTTCATTATATGTAAATTTATTATATATTTTTATATATTAGTTCATTTATTTGTATCTTTTAGATATTGATGAGTGTCTATAAATTAGTTGGAAGGAGTGCATGTAAATTTTGCAATAAAAAGGCAGAATAAAGATCCTAATATCTGGCAGATACCAACAGCTCAATTGTTTTTTTTTTCTTTGTAATTAATATTGTAAATCAACTACTTTTAATACTTCCTATGAGTTGTAAAGCCTATCTGTTCAGTTTTGAGGGTCAAATTCATAAAAAAAATATTTTTAAAACCATTTTTGCATTAATAATTTTTAACATACTGTTTGGATTAAGCAAAAATTGCTAGATTTTTCTATAATAAAAATAAAAAAAATATATTTTTTCCTTAAAATTAAATTGTAAGCATCAGAATAAATTAAGCCAAACTCAGTTTATCTAATAATTTAAACCCTGAAAAGGCGTAAGATGATTTATTATGTGCTTTTTAAGTTCTCCTTTTTAAGTACGAAAAAACACTGCTCTTTTTCGTTTAAAAACTTACATAAAAATTTATGTTTTTTACTTAAGGAGGATACAGTTTGCGAATTGGTTTAAAAGAATAGGAATAGTATCGGAATATTGTATATAAACAAAAAAAAATTATATTTTAAAGTTTGTTAAATATCCTCAGTATTATTTCGTTTATCATTTATCAAAGGAGATACTGTCCGCTAGGAACAAACGGAAATTCTGTATCCCAGAAATTTATAGCGTTTTTTTTATTAAAAGGAACTTCAAATTTGTCGATATGTATGAAAGTAATATTGCTTATTTAGAATTTAAACTTAAAGCTGATAAATGAAATAATACCTTTTGGGAAAAGGTTAATTTTAAAATACTTTTAGTAATCACATTTTTTTTCTGGCGAGTATTAGTATAATTTGGGTGACTAGAAACTACAGCAAATATGTAATAGTAAATGACAGTGATGATAGGGTGAGTAATAGGGTTCGAGTTCTTATACTTTTCTATTAAACGGACCTGCCATTTTAACATGACGATGGCCTAGGTGGAGGTCAATGGACCCTATATAAAACACTTAATAGAGAAAAGTAGAAATAATCATAAAGTTAAGCTTTATATACAAAAAGATTTACGTGTTTTAACACTGGCGTTATATTAAAGTTTAACCTGTTCGCGCCTTACAAGGTTTCATTGTTCAATTGGTACGGTTCACCCCTACAGTAAAAGGGAAAGCAAGGCCATGAAAAAACCTAACCCAATACAGGAAAATATGTATTAAAAATTATAGGATGGTAAAATCTAGTTTTTCAGTAAAAGGAAATAAGAGACTAAGATAATAATCTTGAAAAATGCTATGTGTAGGTAGTGTTTGGCAAGTTTCGCTATTTCTGCTTTAACTGATGGCACATTTAGATCTTTATGAATGTTCGAGTTTTTATATACCAAGGAGCAGATGTAATTATACAAGGAATCTTATTTTGGCGCCTTTGAATTTTTTTCTACGTTGGCAGCTGAGGCAGTGCCCCATAATTGAATGCCATAACACCATACTGGTTTTAGAATAGACTTATATAATAAAAGTTTACAATCTAAAGCTAGAGTAGAATTTCTGCCAATAAGCCAGTTTAGTTGGACTGCTTTCAACTTCATTTGTGTTAACTTTGTTTCTATGTGGCGTTTCCATGTAAGGCGCCGGTCAAGATGTATGCCGAGATATTTGACGTGTGAAAGCTGAGGTATCGTTTGGTTATTTATCCGAATAGGGGTTATGTGACTACATTTTTGTTCATTAACTTTTGTTCTCCATTTCTTCAACCATATTTCTAAATTGGATATGTGGTCTTGTAAATATCGTGATGCTACTTCGAGTCTTTTGTGAAAGCTCAAAACAAGCTGTGTCATCAGCAAATGTCGATGTGTGAACTCGGTTTCTAGTTGGCATGTCTGAAGTATACAATAAGTATAAAAAGGGCCCCAATATACTAACTTGGGGAACTCCGGCTTCGATTGGTTGGGGTGAGCTCAAAAAATCTCCTTATTTCACAATAAATTTTCGTTCGGTTAAATAACTATCTAGCAGCTTATATAGGTTTACGGGCAAATACAATTTTAGCTTGTATATTAGGCCTTCATGCTATACCTTATCAAATGCTTGAGAAACGTCGTTAAAAAGCGCAGAGCAGTATTTTCTCTCTTCAAATGTCTTCTTAACAATATTGACTAACCTGTGAGTTTGTTCGATCGTACTATGTTTTTTCCTGCAGCCGAATTGATGATTTGGAATACATCCTTTGTCGCTTAGAATAGTGTTAAGCTTAGTTATTAACATCCTCTCAAACAGCTTTGACATATTTGACAAAAGGCTTATCGGTCTGTATGATTCAATTTTTGTGTGGTCTTTTCCTGGTTTAGGAATCATGGTAACCAAGGACACCTTCCACTCTGTGGGAAAGTACTCAAGACGTAAAATGGCATTAAAAATAAAAAGAACGATTCTGCGAGCTATAGGGGGCAACTCAGTTAACATCTTGTTACTGGTTTTATCAACGCCAGAGGCTTTTTTGGTGTTTAAATCCGTTATTGCCTTTTCAAGATCACCAAATTCAAATCTTATCGGTACTGCAGCACTAGCCTCGACAACTGGCAACTAAACTATATCAGTCGATATATTTGGAGTAAAAACCTTTTTCAAATGTCCAGCAAATAAATTTCCTTTTTCGGTATCACTCCTTGCCCAGCCTCCAGCTGAAGTACGCAAGGGAGGCTAACGTAAGACTGGCCTTTTAAGGTTTCTACAATCACGCCATAACAAATAATCTGATTGAGGAGTTGCGTCTAGGTCTCCCTGAGGGATGCTACTCTTCGAGATTCCAGCATGTCTCTTAGCCTGTTCGTGCATTCTTTAAGTCTGCTTTTGAGTTGAGGAGATCTCTGTGATTGCCATTCTCTACAAATTTTTCATTTTTCATCCAAGAGCCGTTCGATATCTGCAGAATAAATTTAATTGTATCTAGCTAGTTGTCGGGTAATTGTTGAAAGTTGGGCAGCTGATTTGAGGATTTGGCCAAAATCAATAAGACTGCGCTCTACGTCTTCAGGTGTTCTTAGCGGGATGTTTTCCGAACAATGAGTACTAAGATACTTTCTATATTTCAACCAATTAATGCTTGTGATAGTCATTGGTGATATGATGTTTTGTTTGTCCCACATATAGACGATAGTGGGTGAATGATCTGAGGATAACTCAAGTGACGCTTCAGCTTTAATCGTTTCTCTCGGAATACCCTTAATCACGCCAAAATCGATAACATCAGGTATTTTTTGTCGATCAGTACCTAGTGATTTTTAGAAGTCGCTATACTGACTTTCCGATATTTGAAATCCAGGAGGTGAATAAATCGAAGTAATAACTAAGCTTTGATGAAATTTTTCAAGACAGATATTTGTTGCTAGAAGGTAATCCTCACAAAAATCACGCAGTAAATAATGTTTGATTCGGGCCGTAATAAGTATTGCCGAGCCTCCACATGCTCTTTCACGGGGGTCCTTAGTATCATATAAAATATAGCCATTGATTTTAAAAAGGCTATATGTTCTTAAGTGTGTCTCGGAAATCCGCATGACATCAATTTGTTGGTTCTTGAGGAAGTATTCGAGTTAATTTTTATGTTGACGTAAGCCGTTTGCGTTCCAGAAACATATTTTTAAACAGTTCATGGTTTGTTTAGTACCGCCTGCAGCATCATAGATTGCATGCGTACCATTTCTTGCATCATGCTGCTCATAGAGCTCATAAAACTGTTTAACGCATGTACTAATGTCTCGATGCTTGCTTCGAGACGATTATAGTTACCAGATGGTGTTTGTTCTTTAGATTCTGGGTGTAAATTTGGAGTAGAATTAGTTGTTGGTGTCGCTTTATGTACTGAAGTATGATTGGTTTTTATCATATCTGCGTATGAAACATGTTGTGTTGAGTGCTAACTGAGGTTAATGAGCACTTGCTCGATATTGTGGGTGCTTAGCAGGAGTATTTAATTTTTGAGTGGTTTTCCTTACCATGGAAAAAACTGGACAGCCTCTGTAGTTAGCAGTGTAGTTTCCACCGCAATTGCTACATTTTTTAACTTTCGAGACATCCCTTGCTTTGTCGCATTGGGCGGAACAATGTAGCTCTCCACACACAACGGAAACCGGAGGCAACTTGCAGTAAGCCTTAGTATGACCATATTATTGGCAATTTAGGCACTGTACGGGTTCTGATCGCTTATGCGGTTCCTCTAAGCTTGTTTTGCGGTGCAACAGATATCTCAAATTTTAAATAGGATGCGTTTCGTTCTTTTTCAATCTCATATCTCCAGGTTTCAGTTCAACGTGAAATAGAGGTTGAGGGACACGTTCTCGATTTCTGAGATTGTCTACACTTTTTACCTTAAATCCCGCTTTTTGGAGGCCATCTCTAATTTCGACTGGATCAACATATAAGTATACACCTTTTATAACTACCTGTAGATCTTTACTACTCTTCAGCTGATAGGTATAAAAGTTCTTTTTGCAGCTTTCAAACTCATTTACTACTTTACGATAACTGTTTTCATCAATAAATTGTTTTTTTGTTTCATCAATATTGCCACGCTTGATGGGAATTACATAAAATGTGTTCTCACCAATAACTGAAATTAACTTCTTTATTAAGTCGCTGGAGTTTTTCTCCCTTAAATAAAATAGCAAAACGATTGTGAGAACTTAGTCCGTTAGAGTTCTTATCTTTATGTACTTTAGACATTGGTGCAATCTGCGAAGATTTAGGGCTTTGACCTTTTTTCAATAAAGTTATGTATCTGTCCATTCCTTCTTGCTTCTTAGGGTTTTCTACACTCTCCTTATCAGTTTTGGTAATACTGAGTTCAGAAGACGACTTGTTTGTAGTTATTTTATTGTCATCGCATAACAACAGCCAGGAACAAGATTGTGTACGTAAACCTGGCGTAGCATTTACATATACACAAATTGTCACTAGTTTTTTTTGTTTTTATTTATTTCAACATTGTCAACATTTTTGTTGCTTAAATTAAAGAGGCTCATTAGCCTTTATTGTTTTTGTTTTATTTTTAAAGTAGCAATTCAATATGCTGTTGTAAAAAATAAGGAGAAAGAAAAAGAAAAAAAATATTTTACAAACAACTTTGTTGTTGTATTAAAACGGGTTTGTTTTTTTTTAAATAATTCACACAATGTATGTTTTGTTTTTTATTAATGCGAGCTTAAAAAAATCGCGACCGCAAAAAATTTTGTAGAAGTAGTACTCTGTTTTTACTATGGAAAAACATTAAAATGTTTCTGCCAACATTATTAATTCATGTGGAATTATTTGTAAAATTTTTTGTGGAAAATTTTTTTAAACAATGTGGCATTTTTAAAAGCAATGAAATCGTAAAATTCTTCCAAATCGCAAGATAGAAACCACATTTTAAATGTCAAATTTTCCTTGTGAAATAATAAATGTTGCTGAAAATTTTCCACAAATTCGAACAGAGTACTAGGCTATAAAGAGAAAGTCCATTTTGGACCATCCTGTTCACTCTGATAATGTTGAAATAAACCAGTAATATTTTGGTCCCCGAGGTACTCTAGTATTAACTTTCAATAGAGTAATATAACTGTGAAATCAGTAACCGTAAAAAATGGTTTTTGGACGCTTCTTAAAATATGTACCACCGTGCTGGGGCCAAAGTTTGGCATTTTTTAAGAAAATTTAAGTTAAAAAATTAGTGCTAAGTATTAGTTAGAAGTGTAACTGATTATTTAAAGCACGAAAAACCTTCACTTTCATAATAAATTTCAAATAAAAATTGTAACGTATTTTAAACCCTACATTTTATATTTATAGCAATAATTAAAGACCGAAGTCTCACCTACCAAACAGAAAAAAAAAACGTATAAAAACTGAAATCCAATGATCAGTTATGGTTTGTTTGACCACTGTGCGTCGTAGAGCTTTACTAATAAAAAGATGTTCTGAATAGTTTAACTTTACTTTGCGCTTCGACTAATAATAATTAAAAATTTCAAAATTAAAAATCGCAAAGCACCGCGCAATCTTGTTTACTCAACAAAGTTTGATTTGATACTAGATTAGTGTTAACTAAAAACGAATGTTGGCAGTAAAACAAATAAACAAAAAGTAACTTTCATTGCTAACCGAAGGTTCGCTGAAGGAACAACAAAATATAGGTGGTAAATATTAAAAGTAAAAATATTCAACAAGAGGGAAGCTTAAGGTAGTGGTAGACTTCGTTCTCACCAACTGACGATTGAAAATTGAATACAAGTTTTTCTCGTATTCCTTTATCTGGGTTTGGTTGGTTAAATAGAGAGAATAAAAACGAACTTAAGCTTGATTATAAATTTCATTGTATGAAATATGCAAATTTTAATGCAGAAAGGGGCCTAGTATGCCAAAAATACTAATTTTTAAACTTGTATACACTTTATCCCTTACCTCGTTCTTTGTTACATTTGTGTGGCATTTGTATATTCGTTTAATTTAGCTAAGGTCTCTTGTACATAAATAATTAAAATCTAATGTGCCAAATCGTTACCAACACTGTTTTGGTAAACATGCCTAGATATGTATATACACAGATACTCGTACGATCTTCATAAAAATATATTTAACTGGCTGAAAATTTAAGTTTTTGTTCAAACTATTTCTATATAAGTATTTCAAGTAGGTGTAGCTCATTTGAACAAAAAAAAATGTTAAAGTTTACTTAGGAAATTGCACTACATTTTCTTATTATCCGCATAATATATTCTTACAAGTACTGCAATTTAGTTGACACCTTTATCTTTATATTCACATATAATATAACACGTAATTTTTCTTGAATACATTTGGAAGGAGACCAAATTAGGTTCCAAAAAAATTAGTTTTTCAAAATTAATTCGCCATGTTTTGTCTATTAAATGTTTTTCATGCCAAATTTGATAATTTGATATTAACAGTAGCATACATTTTTTAGTTGACTTGTAAAATCTGGTCACCTTAAATATTTTTGGCTTATCTTTTAACGTTTATTTAGAGAATAATGTTAAGTGTGAAAATACAGGTTAATGGAATACACATTACGTTTTTTAGATTGTTACCATTGTAATCAGTAAATTAAACTTCTCCTTTTACACACACACACACACACACACAAGTATAGGTACTAATAAATAATCATATGCACGTATTACAGTATTGGTTAGGTGTTTAATATACATAAGTATATTAGGTAAATTTAAAGCACTACTTGAAATTAGATTTTATAACTTTCACATTTAACAAAATTACAAAAGGTTGCAATCACAAATGTATTCAACTCGGGATAATGGAATTTCTGTATGTTTCAGAATTTTAAATTGGATTTTTTAAAAATAATAAGCTTATTATATAATTATCTAAAACTGTATAAAGTGATATATATATAAGACTGGCCTTTCAAATTTCTGGACTCATTTCCTAGGTATATCCTAATAGTCTAAACGCTATTATATGTGCCCATTATTTTGATAGTGGTCTAAGTTAGAATTAAAAAACAATAAGTTTAACAGTTATTTTACACCATACTTTTTAAATTAGTAAATTTATTAACAAGAATGTGTAACTTTCACATTTACGTACACATTCTTGTTAATAAATTTACTAATTAAAAAAAAAAAAATGTGGTGTAAAATAAATTATAAACTCATTGTTTTTCAATTCGGACTTAGACCACTTTCAAAATAATGGGCACATATAAAACACAATATATTTTGTTCGATTTTGCTTTGAGAGCAATTCACACCAAAGACCCTTAATTTTTTAGTACTTGTTATGGTTTCTGTGTTTACTTTATATAAAGGGTATCATCCCTACTAAAATATGTCGCCTTAAAGTATGCACATCGGTAAAATTGCGTACTTTCTCTGCTTTTTCTACACCACTTTATTTTGGAAATAAAACATTTTTGCTGAACCGGGATACTAATGTACATCCTCACAAAATTCTATTAAAATCCATGCAGTAGTTTTTACGTGATGCGAACGCAGACAGACAGACATACAGGAAATAAGAGACTGTTTTATTATATGTATGGTAGTATGATTCACTACCCTTCCGTCAACAAATAAAAACAAACATTTGTAAATAAAAGTATGTCTATTATATTCACGACAATAATTTTTTTACGATGTCCATTTTTTTAACCGTCAGCTTTTTGCCCGATAAAATTTAAAAACTGTACCTTTTATAGTTCACAAGTTATTATTTAATTTGTGTGTGAGGTACCACACGTACTGCTACAATGTAGTCAGTTTTTTGTTCGACTATAAATATTATTTAACTTAGACTATGCATATTTAGGTACCGCATACAATGTTATAAAGTTCGTCTATGCAATTTAAAATAATTCTTGCAAAAAAAACGACTTCAAAACAGATAGAAGTGCATCAATTCTAAACTAAAAATGTAAGAAGTAATCTGTAAGAATTAGATTTAAACCAAATAAAAGATGCGCCAAAATTAGAGGGAAAAAACTAAAGACTATGTGAATTTCAAGCCTCTCCCTATTACTGTTCAAAAGTTAAGCTATTTTCACCAGCCTCCGTATTTTATGGGGACACTATTCAAGCCTCTGTCTATAACTTTTTCAAAGATAGGGTCACATAGATAAAATAACATCACCTATTCGGACACCCTTTAATTTACAATTTTAAATTAAAGACCTGTTGTTATAGAGGACTTGGCCACAAAGATTCTTTGTAAATTTCAATTATCTGTTTATAACGGTTCAAAAGTTTGGCGATATATATCAAATTACATGAACTATTGGGACACCCTTTACATTATAATTCCAAATATTTATACTTTTTATTATACCAGAGAAAGTAGTGGACATTCTGGCTAATTTTCAAGTGTTTGTGTTTAACGGTTCAAAAGATAGGGCCATATATATCAAATTACATAATTTATGGGGACACCCTTTAATTTCTAAATTCAAATTGTATACTTTGCAATAAAGGTTCCTTGTAAATTTCAGCTGTCTGTTTATAACAGTTCAAAAGTTTGGCCACATACATAGAATTACATGAACTATTGGGACACCCTTTTATTTTCAAATTCAAATTTTATACCTTTTATTATATCTGACTTAGCAATACAGGTTCTTTGTAAATTTTAGCGGTCTGTGTACAACTGTTCAAAAAAATGGCCATATACATCAAATTAATTGAACTATTGGAGCACCCTTTAATTTAAAATTTTGAATATTTATACATTTTATTACAACGGTCATAGTAGTCGACATTCTGTCAAATTTTCAATGTTTTGTCTATAACGGTTCAAAAGATAGGCCCAAATAGGTCAAATTACGTCACCTATGGAGACACCCTTTAAATTTTAAATTTATTTTTTTATTACTTTCTGCTGTCGGGAGCTATAGCGGTACGCAAGTTTTTCAAATTTTAATTTGGTGCCCTTTACGGTTCTTAATACACGTAAAAAACATGTATGTTGTGTGGGGACACCCTTTAATTTTTAATATAATGAACTGTTTTTAAAACGGGACCAACCTGAATGCATAATCTTTCAGATAAAGAAAAAAATTTTAAAATCGGTTCAGAAATGGCTGAGTTCTGGGGTTACATACATAAAAAAAGCAACATTCAGACGAATAGATAACCTCCTTCTTTTGTGAAGTCGTTTAAAGAGGGTGTTTTGTTCAAAATTGTAACACTCTACCTATTATATTTCCATAGGTATACGATAATAACTCTTCACTTTGTCTTGCCCACTGCTCTAATAAATGTAAGTTGATTGATTATGTACAATAGTATTGCGATTATCTTAAAAAAAATGACGACTCTACCTATTGCAGTTGTCTAGATATTCTCTTTGTATCGCAACCAAGCTTACTGTACCTCTATAGCTAAAAAATAGCGGCCGCGAGTGCATATTCTCTCAACATTAAGAGATAAAAGCATGTAATATCATAGGGAAGTAAATTGCTTTAGTATGTGTCTGCGGATCTCTGCTCGATAGTCAGTTTTCGGCTTAACCGTATACATTAATACAAGAGTTACTTGCACCAAATTTTAAGATTCCTACTAGCTTTTAGAGTTCTAAAGTAAAACAATGAGACATATTTACTTTGTATAAGAAGTGCCATGTCCACTTGAAATATGGAAAAAAAATATCCTACTTTAGAACCAGATACCAAATTGCAAAAATATTTTAGGAAGATCGGTTACTGGTGTAGGAGACTATAGCTTTCCTATAAACCAGTACATATTGGGCTTTATTATATAGAGCGATAGACTGAGCTCAGTTATCAAAAAATAATACGTTATATGCGTGAGAAATCTTAAATATTATGGTTTTTAGTTTGTTTTTTGTTCAGCCATAAATAATTTTTATTTCGCAAAAATTTAATTAGTTTAAAATGCTTTTCAAAATGAACAAATATTTAAAAAATAATACCACTCTTTTTTAAGATGTGAAGTAAAATATCTGTTGAGCTTAGCATTTTAATGAAAATGCTCATATCTACAGATCGTAGCGTGTTTTTTTTTTTTTTTTAATTTAATATCAATATAGTTTGCTAATTTTTTGTTTTATGAACAAATTATAGAGTAGATTTTAAAGCTTTTCCCTTACATCAATAGCCAATTTACTTATTGTAGGTTTACATAGGAATAAAATAAAATAATTATGCTTTAATATTTAACATTTGAAATTTTATTAGTCGAACTATTTTTTTTACATACAGGTGAAAATGAAGTCCAGCTTAAGTTCGTTTTATTCGTTCTTAGAAAGAATAATTTAAATTGCAAATTAGGTGATTAATATTAAAATAAAACTGGAGTGGCCTTCACTCAACTTTACCATACCCAATGGAAACAGATATTTTTATGGATATATTGCATAAATAATAAAAGTTCAAAGTATATTCGAATCGAAAAATTGATTAGTTTTGGTTTGGGGTGTTAAGTAAACTACCCCTTGCCCCTTCCCGATTATGCCCAAAATTTATATAGCTCTTCATCTCCATATACCAAAGGCACATACTAAATTTCGTTTTAATATGTCATACGGTATGACCAATAGAGCGTTCACAAAATTTGGGGGTAAGAAAACTACCCCTTGCCCTCTCCCGAATATGCCCAAAAACTATACAGCTCTTCATCCCCATATACTAAAGGCACATAATAAATTTCTTTTTTATACGTCAAACGGTATGACCTGTACAAACTCCACAAAAATAGTGGATACACACCCACCCACAGAAATCATCGCGAAAATAGCCAAAATGGATTCAGGAGACCTCTAAACGAATAAATCCGTCGAAATTCCGACCTCGATTTTTTTCATGATTACTATACTTTACCTTATACTACGTATGGTAAAGTAAAAAAGCAAACTAGAAAGATAACTATATATGCCATGTAACGATCATTAATTTTATTTAATTGTAAAATATTCAAACGTTTCGCCTTAATGACCTATTTATATAAATTGAAAAATAGAAAACTGCGAAAATTTATTGTAATTTAAAAAAAACTAATAATACTCTCTCCATGTTATGATACAAGGTTATTATGTATTTTATTTTATTTTATTTTATTTTATTAAAAAAAACAATCGTAATCACACATAGCTAATCTTAAACATTTCATTAGAAAAACTGTAAATTATATCTCATACTACGGACTGCATGTTGTTCTCATACATATAAATTAAAATTACCATGTTCTACATTTTCCTTAATTGCAATTATGTACAATATTTGTTACATATGTATGTTTTTCCTTCAACTTTGGGAAAACAAAATTTTTGCATAGTAATAAATTACAAAGCAAATTTCTCTTTCCATTTTTTCTTAAAACACATAAACAAAAGAGTGTGTTGAAAATACAAACAATATGCCAGTAGCGTTTAACTAAAAATGTTTTAAAATTAAAAATAATAATATGGAAGCAGAGAAAACAATCTTGAAATATATTGTTAATAGTTGTGTATAGCTCAGAGTATTATTTTTATTTATTACAGAAATTTGTGTTCCAACTTTTTAAAAAAATATTAATAATACCGTGCAACAGTGAAAGAAATACAAGCAGTGACAGTATAGGTTCGATTCTACTATCAAAGAGTAGTAAAGCCCTATCTTCGGCTTGGCGAAATTGGGTACTAATTTTTATTTATGGGCCTTGAAAGAGTGGACGCTTTTAAAAATGTGTCATCCGTTTTTGCCTAATATCTCATTCAAACTGGATGACAGCGCTTAATAAATTCGAATTTTTTTTAGTTTATTTATTATTTATTGTATCTTCAATATTTTTGAACTAACAATAATTACTCATATCTTAAGACTAAAGTAAAAAATATACATACAGATGAAATTTTAAATCAAGCTTAAATTTGTTTTTATTCTCTCTAGAAAAGAATAAATTAAATTACAAATTAGGTGATATTATTAAAGAAAAGTTGGAATTTGATACTAGATTAGTATTAACAAAAAACGCATGTTGGAATAAAACAAATAAACAAAAGTAGCTTTCATTGCTAACCGAAGGTTAGCTGGAGCAACAACAAATTTAAGGTGGTAAATATTAAAAGTAAAAATAATAAAAAAACAAAAGGGAAGCTTAAGGTAGTGGTAGACTTTGTTCTCACCAACTGACGATTGATAATTGAATACAAGTTTTCTCGTATTCCTTTATCTGGGTTTGGTTGGTTAAATAGATGATGTTTACAACTAAACACTACCCAAAGTAGATTAGATACGAAAAGTGCTGATGACGGACGTAGCTGTCTAGAAAATATGCATTCTGCTCTGCTGGTGTCTTAAAATTAAATTTTCACAATTTTTCTTTAATAATATTAACTAATTCGTAATTTAATTTATTCTTTCTTAGAGAGAATAAAAACAAACTTAAGCTTGATTTAAAACTTCGTCTGTATGTAAAATAAATAGTTCGAATAATAAAAAATTTCAAATATTCAATATAAAAAATATACATTTTAAGTCCAGCGAGTTCTAGACAAAAAAAAATATGTTTGTTTCACGGTTTTTGCAATCATTTGCCGGTCATCCCTCTGAAGTATGGGAAAGAAGTTTCTCTTATTTTTAGTCGAATGTAACCAGGTTCACTTAGTATGTTACGCGCCAAGGGGTTTGGATGAGATTCAAGCTTTTTTAGATACGTTACTGCATGTTTAGCTATTTCTGCTTTGACTGATGGGATGTTTAGTTCTTTATAGATGTTCGAGTTTGTTATATACCAGGGAGCAACTGTAATCATACGTAGAATCTTATTTTGGCGCCTTTCAATTTTTTCTACATTTCTAGCAGTGCTCCATAATGGAATGCCATAACACCAAATTGTTTTGAGGATCGACTTGTACAGAAGAACTTTACAATCTAAGGTCAGGGTGAAGTTTCTGCCAATAAATCCATTTAGTTCTACTGCTTTTAATTTGATTTGTGTTAACTTGAAATCTATGTGGCTTTTCCAAGTAAGGCGATAGTTACTTTGTATACCCAGGTATTTAACGGCTGGAAGCTGCGGTGTCATTTCGTTATTTACGCGAATAGGAGAGCATGAGTCTCGAAATTTAAATCTTAGGGTTACTTCGGCAGTAGTCTCTACTGGTGGCATCTCAGTTATATCAGTACATATATTTGGGGTGAAAACCTTCTTCAAATGTCCAACAAATAAATTGCCATTTTCGGCATCATATCTTGCCCAGTCAATTCTCAAAGGAGGCTTACGTACGACCGGCCTTTTAAGGTTTGTACATGCAGGCCATAATAAATAATCTGATTGAGCAGTTGCGTCGAGCTCTTCCAAGTACTTTATCAAAGGTGAAACTCTTCGAGATTCTAGTAGCTCTCTTAGCAATTTCGTGCAATCTTTAAGTCTAGATTTGAGTTGAGATCTATGTGATTGCCACTGTCCTCGAATTTTTCTTTTTTTTTAGCCACGAGTCGCTCGACATCTACAGAATAAATTTGATTGTATCTAGCTGGTTATCGGGCTACTGTTGTATGTTGGGCAGCTGATTTAAGGATTTGATCAAAATTAATTATACTCTGTCCACATCTTCTGGTGTTCTTAGCGCTATATTTTCCGAACGTTGAGTACTGAGATTCTTTCTATGTTTAAACCAATTAATGTTTGAGCTAGTTGTTGGTGACACGATATTTTGCTGGTTCCATATATGGACAATAGTAGGCCAATAGGTGTATTGTCCATTCGATATTACATTCAGATGCATTTTTGAAATTGTGTCAAACAAAACACGACCTTTTAAAGTTATTAATCATGATCCCAAAAATGTATGTTTAGCGTTGTAGTCGCCTGATGCTATGAAACAGGGACCTAGTGATTTCAGGTATCTCTCTGATACTTGAAAACTAGGAGGTGAATAAATCCAAGAAATAACTAAGTTTTGAAGAAATTCGTCAATGCAGATATTTGTTGCTTGAAGATAGTCTTCACAAAAATCACACAGTAAATAATGTTTGATTCTGGCCTTTATAAGTATTTCTGATCCACCACATGCTCATCCACGAGGGTCTTTAGTATCATATAATATATAGCCATTGATTTAAAAAAGCAGTTTATTAAGTGAGTCTCTAAAATCAGCATGACATCAATTTGTTGAGAAAGTACTCGAGTTCACTTTTGTGTTGGCGTAAGTCGTTTGCGTTCCAGAAACATATTTTAAACAGTTCATGGTTTGTTTAATACCCTGCAACATCATGGATTGCATGCCCTACCATTTATTGGTTAAATTCTAAATATATTTTAATAAATTCTATATACAAATTAGGTGATTAATAATAAAGAAAAAATGGACAAAATTAATGACGGACGTAGCTATCTAGAAAACGCATTCCATTCTGCTAGTGTCTAATATTAAATTGTTCATAATTTTTCTTTAATATTGATCACCTAATTTAAATTATTTTTTCTTAGAGAGAATAAAACGAAACTAAGCTTGACTTCAAATTTCATTTGTATGTGAAATAAAAATGATAATAATTGTTCACTTCGTATAAAAGATACCACGCTCAATGTTCCAATCCAATCCAATATGCGTATTTATATGGAGGCAAAATTTCAAGACTCCACCTATTACAGTTCTCTAGGCACACGATAATAATTTTCACTTTGTATGGGAGGTACCACTCCCATTGTTCCAATAATGTAGCTAGTTTTTTTCTTCACTATAAATAATTATGAATAATTTCAAACTCTACGTGTTACAGTTGCCTACGCCCACTTTGTCTGAGAAGTACCATGCCCACTGTTCCAATCCAATCTGTTTTGTAGTGATATATCCTTATTATTATGGACGTTAATTGATTATATTTTCAAGACTCCACCTATTACAGTTATCTAGTCACACGATACTAATTATTAAATTGCAAGATTGTTCCTAATAGAGTTCCTAAGTAATAAAATGATACATATCTACTCACTAATGTAGGCAGCTATAGCAGTTTCTATGTTTCAATGTTCCGCGTCGTTTAACTCGATGCTATCAGCCACTGTTCTTACATTTCTTCCTCAATAATTATTCAAATGCGGATCCAATTTGAAGAATTTGTAAAAATTTTAATTATTAATATCAATTTATTTATTATTCGTTATTATTAAATGTTGTACAGCAAGATATAGTTGTTTATTTGAACAATTAATTTTAGTTTTAAGTAAAATATAACCACATGTTATGGACTGTATGGGTTACATCTATAGACTAAATAAATAAAAAAAAATGATTTAGAAAAATATTCCTATCATCTTACATAAATGTGCACACCTAGTCAAGTGGTTTTCTATTATATTAAAATGTGAAAAAGGCGGGTAACTTAAACCCCCTTAAATAAAACAGACTGAATTTCAAACATATTTTGTTGATCTACTTCGCGTGGTTGAAAACCTGTAGTTTAATTTTAGGTAAATTTTGATTTTATTTTACATTGTAATTTAGTTTTTGAATAATTTATTCTTGGAAAAATTTACGTTTAAAATTGTTTTATGCATAAGTTTTACTCGTACTTCAAGCTCCCAAAAATTAAGTAGAAAAATGTTTATTGTTGTCGTAATTTTTTTATTTAAGTTTTTGATGATTTGTATATTTTACATTATTTAACTTATAACTGAGTTACAATACATATTTTAAAACTAAGATTTATTGACATTTGCTTATTATTTAGGTTGAGAATATTTTCGATAATTTCGTTTAATGTAGCAAAATTTTACAAAAATTTACAAATTATAAATTGAGATAAAATCGTTTATAACAATTTTAATTGAATTTGAAACTGGAAAACGGATTTTCATGAAATTTAAAAGATCCATATAAAGAAGATACAACAGGTCCTTTTACAAAATAGTTGCAATGCACATTACAATTTATATTTTGTGTAACCATGGTCCCACACTTGCTAGAATGAACCCTTTCGGTTGTCCTATTAAGATAAAAGTATCTGGATAGCTATCGCACATATGTATAATTGTACCTATAGTTTTCAATTCGTTCTTATATTGTTTCCATATTTACACTAGTGTTTACTTTTTGTTTCCTATTTTACCTATTTGAAGAATTTTTGAAGCTGAATATTTTTATATTCAGCATATATATCTTAACATGGTTATTAAAAAATTTGTTATGTAAATCCTTTTTTAACAGAATAATGATGCTTAGCTTGAAGCATTCAAAATACATTAATGAAAAAGAGAAAATTACGTATTCGCCACCTATAACAACATGAACTAATTAATACGGCTGTCCTGCTGGTGCACTAGGAGTATTTTGGCAATCTAGCGGACATTATTTTTTTTTATTTTATATTGATTCTAAGAAGTTATTGAGTGCCTCTAGATGAATAAAACTTAACATAAGTATGTGTATGTAAGTAAGGTCGTAGACTGAGGAAGTTTGAAAATAGGAAAACAATTTTTTTTTTGAAATTCTTTAAACATTTCAAAATGTGAAGGAGACATATGAAATGTTGCACAGCAGTGAAGGACTGTTTAAAGAATTACAAAAAATTTCAAATGTTCTAACAAAAAATTGCAATTTCTCTTCAACGGTTCTAGCATTACATTCTTGTACTATTTGTAATAACTCCATTCTTTTATATAGTTTTTCCATTTTACTCTCAAAGCTTCAGAAGCAATTTAAAACCCTTTCCGTTTATTAAAAAAAATTACAAAAAATCCTTTTCTAATTTTTAATCATAAAAATACAATTTTTCTAAAAATTATTAAATTTCGCTGGTAATATAGCCTTTCAGAGAAAGAAAATCAGAAATATTTTAAGATATTAAAATATTTTACAAGTGGGTTGTTAAAATTAAGTACAGATAAGCCCCTCTTTATAAAATTATTTTCACAAATTAAAGGTGTTGATTGTTTTCGGATTAAAATTAAATAATAAATTGATTCAATTAATTGTTTAATTAGGAATATTTTATTTTCTGTTTTAAACAAATATATATTAGAATTAATTAAAAAATTAATTGAACTTTAATTTAAAACTGATTAAAACTTTAAATTGGTGAACATTTTTTTCTGTGTAGTTAAATTTTACTAAAATTTCCTTTGAATATCGGCATCTTACTAGGTAAGTTAAGAAGGAAGTTCAAGTAAAAATATATGAGATGTAACAAAGATTATTATTTGCTGCATTAGATAAATAATTATTTAGCCAGTTGTAACAAAATATTAATATATATTAACACTGTTACAATTTTTCCTAAATTAATTAAAAAAAAGTTTTTCTTTTACTTACGATTACACAAATATTTCAATTACTTATATTTTAAAGAAACAAGCAAAATTACTTTTTTTAATTGAATCGTTTCATATTTATGAGTGTTTATTAGGATATTGCATTGTTTTATTTTCAAATATAATTTCGTATTTGTTTTATTATGAAGTAGAGTAATTCAGTTTTATTGGTATTTATTTTAAGATTTATTTTAAATTTTAATATTTAGTTTCTTTTTTTTATGACAAAAGCATTCTCTTTCTATGTAATATTTATTTAGTTATTGTTATATGGAAGGAAATGTATTGTTATGCTAGAATCACTTACTATTGGATTAAAAAACATTTTTACAGACATTTATTTATTAAAAACTACATATTTACATTATATAAATTACTCTTATTTTATATATCTGTACTCCTATTTACATAGAAATCATTTCTATACTTAAGATATTTGAAGACCTATAAATTAAATTTTTATATTTTTATTTAAATAAAGATTGATAAATCTGTACGATGTTGCTTAATTTTTTTAATTAATAGTAATTTAGATATTCCAGATAACTTTGAAATACATAATACAAAAACAAGGAGTTTAAAATCAGAAGCATAACATCGTCGGATAAGTTACGGAACTTTAGTTTGCATGATTTGAGGAAGATGAAACATAGAAGTGTCAAAAGTAAATATAAGTAGGATTTTTTTTATAGTGAAAATAAACTAGCAAAAAGTGGTAAGAAAAAAGCCAATTGGCCCACAATCTTGGTAGGAAATAAAGTATGAGGAAACATTTTGGACAAAACTGTGCAGCAAATGCATAAATGCACTGAGAAATCTTTAATTTTTTATATTGTTTAATTCCATTTTTTCAAGTTAATATATGTACTCGCATGTCTGCTTTTTTTTAGCAGCATGAGAATTATTGTTGTCGATAACTATGGTTTAACAGCTCAGAATGTTGAAACTAGGTTGATATTTTTGTTCAGTAAGAATGGGATAGTCATCTAGTTTTTTTACCTATAAAATCTTAAAAATTTTTAAGTCCCCAACAAGTCTGGTAAAATTACAAAACACATAAATCTGAGGTTTTTATAAACTTTTCTAAGAAAATAATTACAAAATCTTGTAAAATAAAATGAAACAATAAATATAAAGAATCATTTATTATGTATTAATATTCAACAGAAAAGCACAAGTATGTTTAATTTTTACACAAATACATATTTGAAAACAAACGAAGAATTAAACGGCCGTAATATTTTTTTTTCTTGAGGGGTATGGAACCCTCAACCCTCAGACTGGTGGACTAGCACTTAGTGTCTCATTTGGAGTATTGAAAAACTTTGTTTTATTTTAAGTTTTTAAAGTCTTTACTATATAAAATTCCCGCAATTGACTTTTAGAGGACGAATATGACAGAACAAAAATGTTAAGCGAACAATTTTAGAAATAAAATCCTTAAATCCATAAATTTCACAAATATTTCTACAAAAGCTTAGCCAAGTACTAGTGTCATTTTAGTTTACAAACTTTTTAAAATCAATTGATTTAAGCTCTCGGAATGAGGAGTCAATTGCTTCAATATCTGAATTTAAACTATCTACCATTACTTTAGAAGTAACTATACTAATGCAAAATAAATCTTTGATGGTTCCTATAGACCTACTCGTATAGTTCGTTCGTGTAGTCTACAACGCTTTCGATTCAAAGCTAATGAGATTAGCTGGGAAACAATATGTTCAGATGTTTTATTTTTAATAACCTTTTTTTATTTCAATAAATTGTCCAAGCTAAAGTTTCAACGTCTGAAAAATTGTTGGTCAACGAAATGAAGTTGACAAAGATCAATGAAAAAAGAGTTAACACAGTCATTTCATAAAATCTGCAATTTGAGAAAGATAATCCTCATAAACCTTGCCAATTTTATATGAAAAATCAGCAAAATGCAGAGAAATCACCAAATCTGGCAACAGTGTAGTCATTGTTTAACGCCAAAACAATTCTTCCAAATTAACTATGAAAAAAAAAATCTTTTCGCGAAGATCATAGAACACTTCGTCCATTTTATGGTCTATATAATCGGTCTAGAGATTAAACAATTCGTTCAACATTCAGATGTTGATCGTTTCCGAAATAATTTTACTCTACTCGATTCAAAGCTATCAAAAAGACAAGAAGAGAATATTGTTAATGTAGCGCGAAGCCGAGCATTTTTAACAAGGCATTGTGTTTAGTTATAAAGCTCATTTCTGGTTAATTATCTACGTCAATAACCAAAACTGCCGTAGTTAGACCGAAGAAAACACTCAAGCCTTTGCATCATTTAAAATTAACTATTTTATGCGGTTTACACGCTAGTAGCATTATTGGCTCTTATTTCTTGCGAAATGAACAAAAAGTTACCGTTAATGGCGAACGCAATCGAGCCATGTGGACTAAATTTTTGTTTTCAAAAATTAATCAGCTAAGCATCAACGACATTTGGTTCCAACCAGATGGCGCAACTTGCTATACAGCGCGCTCAACAATCGATTGCAACATCAATTTGGTAACAACTTTATTTCCGGAAGTGGTCCTTTTCTCTGTTTGTATGATTTAACGTTTCTGAATTGCTTTTTATGGGACTGTGTTAAGTCGTTGGCTTATGCCGGCAAACTAACAACAACGGTTACGGTAAAATAATAGGAATTTTTTCTTCAGTTCAGTTTCACCGATACCAGAAGCCGGTAGCATTGATGAATAAAAAAAAATAAGGTTTCCAAAATCACTGGCGGATTTCGCAGCAATATTTACTTCTGTGGTTATTGTACTCATATTGCTAGCTGAGTACCAGCAACATTGTAATAAAATCAATAACTTCTGAACTTAGATACCACTTCCTCTATTTGCTATGGCATAAAAAGCATATTTTCTAATAGAATGACATTTATATTTCTCAATAGTTGTGGGTGATAAGATCCAACACTCATACTAATTTAAAAATATTTTTTTAATATTAAAATATTTACTATTAATTTATATGGGTATTTCCATCGTCACAAACGCGTTTTTATTTAAATAAGATGAGAGACAATAATAAACAATATTTTTTACCTATTTTTATTTCTTAAAGCTCTAGACTCGAGCTCTCTAAACACAAAAAAAAAAATAAAAATTTGTCGTGATGTGACAAAAGTAGAAGTTGGTTTTTTTTTCAAATAAATGCGACGGACTTTCTTGATAAATCGTTTTCAATATGACGAGGAATATTATTAGTTTGTTTAGCAAACTTATGAATTAATTATTTTTCAACCCATAGTGTGAAACTTGATGTGGCAGGGCGTAATGCTACAATAGGAGGGAGACCCAGAGGTTTCAATGTTATTTCCATAGCTAAACTAATGAATAAAATCCTACTTCATTCGCGGCCTGATATATACACCTTAGCCACCCGATTTTCCTGCACAAACCGACGACATTTTCTAGCTTATATACAGCAATGTCACATAGCTCATCGTATAATTCACCCAGACATCTAAACTTACGGCTTAGCAGTAGCGAACAGTGATTCCAACTGTTTCAAATAAGGTGCAAAATTTGTCAAAATTTTGGCATTGGTTTTCAGACAGTTACCAACACTTATTTTCGTACTTTATAAGCACACACTGCATTGTATATATCTAAAAAGAAATTTGTTTTGCTTAGACGCGATTTTTAACAATTAATAACATTTCAACATATTAAATAAACACGTAATCATGTTAAATCAAACTTCTAGAATTTTACAAGCAACTACAATGATATTGAAATACAGTTGTGTTTTATTGAGTAAAAATATTTTTTAAGTACATTTTTTCAATGCAAACATATTCATGGCTGATACCAGAGTGCGCTATATTCGAAAATTGAATACGATGTAAACAACAAACCGCTTTTTATGGGATCGTTCAAAAGTATCACCGATGCCAGAAGCTTGCTGAAGCTGATTTTATTTCTGTATGTAAAAAAAAATGTTAAACATCATCAAATTGCAAGATATTTTAGGATGTTTTCATTACATTTCAATATGTCCGTCATAAAACGTTTTAATTAATTTCTGCTTAATTCAACGGTGAAATCGTACTAATTTAACATAAAATTAATTTTAATCAAAATGACTCTATTAAAAATCGCCCAAAAACAAAAATGAAAAACTGCCGAATGAATAATCACCCTAAAAAACAAAAATTTGATCAAAAAGAATAATAGAAATTTCGCCCAAAAATTGTGAAAAAATACCCAAATATAAATGAATTATCGCCCAAATTTATTTGTAATTTTCTTATTAAATAAAAAAATATAAAAATGTCAATAGTTAGTGCAACTTCTGTGTGTAGTCTTTGATAAAAATCCAAGAAAGCTGCGAATAAAGGTAGAGTACAAATAGTTTGCTAATATGAGTTGAAATATTTAATTATTGTTTATTCTAAAATTTTAGAATTAGGCGCTGCAGGCAGAAGATTTTTATAAAATATAAAAAATCGCCCGATTTTTTATATTTCGCACGATTTTTTATATTTTACACAAATTTTTTGCTTGAGGCGCCTAATTTTAAAATTTAAAAATAAACACATTTATAACAATAATTATATATTTCAATTCATACAAGTAACTTATTTATAACATCTTAACTAGAGATATTTACTGGTATACAAGAAACAAAACAGCTTCTCCTTTTTCGCGAAAAAAATTTACGTTAATAATCACAAGTTTTTTAAAGTCCATATATTTTCAGTAATTTTATATTTTTTTTTTTTGTTTGAAAAGCAAAGACAGAAACTCAACTGCTTATTTTTCCTGTTTAAACCGTGATAAATTTTTAATCTTAACACTCCTGCGGTTTAAGGTAAACTTTTTAACTTCTTATTATTAGTGATAATGTTTTATTAAAAATATATCGTTTTTAAGACAAAACATTTTTTTTTTCACTCGTATTATCAATAATTCTTGCAAAAAAAAACCGACTTCAAAACAGATAGAAGGGCACAAATTCTAAACTAAAAATGTAAGAAGTAATCTGTAAGAATTAGATTTAAACCAAATAAAAGATGCGCCAAAATTAGAGGAAAAAAAATAAAGACTATTGAATGTCAAGGCTCTCCCTATTACTGTTTAAAAGTTAAATTATTTTCACCAGCATCCGTCTTGTATGGGGATACCATTCAAGCCTCAGTCTATAACGGTTTCAAAGATAGGGGCACACAGATCAAATAACATCACCTATTCGGACACCCTTTAATTTACAATGTTAAATAGAAGACCTGTTGTTATAGAGGACTTGGTCACAAAGATTCTTTGTAAATTTCAACTATCTGTCTATAACGGTTAAAAAGTTTAACCATATATATCAAATTACATGAACTATTGGGACACCCTTTACATTATAATTCCAAATATTTATATTTGTTATCATACCAGAGAAAGTAGTGGACATTCTGCCTAATTTTCAAGTGTTTGTGTTTAACGGTTCCACAGATAGGGTCATATAGATCAAATTACGTAATTTATGGGGAAACCCTTTAATTTCTAACTTCAAATTGTATACTTGCTATAGTGGACTTTGCAATACAGGTTCCTTGTAAATTTCAGCTGTCTGTCTCTAACAGTTCAAAAGTTTGGCCACATACCTAGAATTACATTAACTATTGGGACACCCTTTAAATTCCAAATTCAAAATTTTATACTTTTTGTTATAGCTGACTTAGCACTACAGGTTCTTTGTAAATTTCAGCGGTCTGTGTACAACTATTCAAAAGTATGGCCATATACATCAAATTAAATGAACTATTGGAGCACCCTTTAATTTAAAATTTTGAGTATTTATACATTTTATTATAACGGTCATAGTAGTCGACATTCTGTCAAATTTTCAAGGTTTAGTCTATAACGGTTCAAAAGATAGACCCAAATAGGTCATATTATGTCACCTATGGGGACACCCTTTAAATTTTAAATTTATTTTTTTATTAATTTCTGCTGTTAGGAGCTATAGCGGCACGCAGTTTTTTAAAATTTTAATTTGCTGCCCTTTACGGTTCTTAATACACGTAAAAAACATGTATGTTGTATGGGGACACCCTTTAATTTTTAATATAATGAACTGTTTTTAAAATGGGACCAACCTTGAAGCATAACCTTTCAAATAAAGCAAAAAATTTTAAAATCGGTTCAGAAATGGCTGAGTTCTGCGGTTACATTCATAAAAAAAAGCAACATTCAGACGAATAGATAACCTCCTTCTTTTTTGAAGTCGGTTAAAAATGGGTGATCTTTCATTAAAACATTCTGACAATTTTTCATTACAAAAAATTGCTCAAAAATTCTCCAAAAACGACAAAAAAACAGCCAACATTTTTGGGTTACTTTTCATATGAAATATTAGCCAATTTTGTATAAAGATATCTTGGTCTATTTTTCATTAATACTTTTGGGCAATTTTTCATAGAGTAATTTTGCATGCAGCCAGATTTAATATACATTACTTTACTTGAGTAACAGCTGCTTTAAAGTGAAAGAAGATACAGCATACAGCAGAAAAACAAACAAAACAACACCATAATTTTTTTTCTTTTGTTGATTTTTTATTCTATTTTATTCTATTCTGGAAATTTTTACATAATTTTTAAAGTTTTACAAATTTGTAAAAGTCAATGCGTTTTATTTCATATTCAGTTTTTTTTGGCACCTGCCAAACCTTGCTTCTCGATTTTCTTACAATTCTGTTGTCTTTCTGAAGCCAATAAGAAAATCAAAATTATTATTAATTAATTATTATTATAGATAAGTATATTAATTATTAAAAAAATATATGAAACATAAAAAACTTAACTAATTTTTGCAAAAAAAAACCGACTTCAAAACAGATAGAAGGGTACCAATTCTAAACTAAAAATGTAAGAAGTAATCTGTAAGAATTAGATTTAAACCAAATAAAAGATGCGCCAAAATTAGAGGTATAAAAAATAAAGACTATTGAATGTCAAGCCTCTCGCTATTACTGTTCAAAAGTTAAGCTATTTTCACCAGTATTCGTCTTGTATGGGGACACCATTCAAGCCTCTGTCTATAACGGTTTCAAAGATAGGGGCACACAGATCAAACAACATCACCTATTCGGACACCCTTTAATTTACAATGTTAAATTAAAGACCTGTTGTTATAGAGGACTTGGCCACAAAGATTCTTTGTAAATTTCAACTATCTGTCTATAACGGTTAAAAAGTTTAACCATATATATCAAATTACATGAACTATTGGGACACCCTTTACATTATAATTCCAAATATTTATACTTGTTATCATACCAGAGAAAGTAGTGGATATTCTGCCTAATTTTCAAGTGTTTGTGTTTAACGGTTCAAAAGATAGGGTCATATAGATCAAATTACGTAATTTATGGGGACACCCTTTAATTTCTAACTTCAAATTGTATACTTGCTGTAGTGGACTTTGCAATACAGGTTCCTTGTAAATTTCAGCTGTCTGTCTCTAACAGTTCAAAAGTTTGGCCACATACATAGAATTACATTAACTATTGGGACACCCTTTTAGTTCCAAATTCAAAATTTTATACTTTTTGTTATAGCTGACTTAGCACTACAGGTTCTTTGTAAATTTCAGCGGTCTGTGAACAACTATTCAAAAGTTTGGCCATATACATCAAATTAAATGAACTATCCGAGCACCCATTAATTTAAAATTTTGAATATTTATACATTTTATTATAACGGTCATAGTAATCGACATTCTGTCAAATTTTCAAGGTTTTGTCTATAACGGTTCAAAAGATAGACCCAAATAGGTCAAATTATGTCACCTATGGGGACACCCTTTAAATTTTAAATTTATTTTTTTATTAATTTCTGCTGTTGGGAGCTATAGCGGCACGCAATCTTTTAAATTTTAATTTGCTGCCATTTACGGTTCTTAATACACGTAAAAAACATGTATGTTGTATGGGGACACCCTTTAATTTTTAATATAATGAACTGTTTTTAAAATGGGACCAACCTGAAAGCATAACCTTTCAAATAAAGAAAAAAATTTTAAAATCGGTTCAGAAATGGCTGAGTTCTGCGGTTACATACATAAAAAAAGCAACATTCAGACGAATAGATAACCTCCTTCTTTATTGAAGTCGGTTAAAAATGTAAAGAAATGTATCAAACGTATTTTGGCAATGCGTATGCGAACTATTGCAGTGTGAAATGTTCTAAAGCAGCCATTTTTACTCAGAGAGTTACGTCACAATGTTCTCGCCATTCATCTTATTATATGGCGATATTAACAACGTAACGGAAAATGGTTTCCAGTAGTTGCCACATAAATAAAAACTGGTTGTCCAGTCAACCCAATGAAGGACCAGATTATAGTCAGCAAACTGTAGGTAACGTTTGATTACCTTTCAAGATGCCAATATACCATAGTTAAGTACTGATCTTAATTTACTCTCTTCGCTTTGTTTTTTTGTTTGAGAAAAATTTTGTGATATGTTCTTTGGACGAAATAATGTTAAAAATTTTTGGAAAAATTAAAATATAAGACATAAAAATGAGTGTGACTTGGAAGTTAATTTAAAATGATATTCGTTAATAACACCAGCTTTAGTACAAAATGTTCCAACTGTTCATTTTTGTTCACGTTAGACCATTTTGTGGAAATGCCCATATGTATGTAGATTTGTTTAACAAGTGAGTTTTTTTTTTTAACTGATTACATAGCAGTCATTTAATTATTTTAAACTTATCTGTACAGTTTATTCTTTATTGTGTTTTTTTAAATTAATTAAAACTGTTAAATAAATATTTAAATTAAATATTATTATTTATTTTTAAATCATGGCAGTCTCATTTTTTATTTGGTTTTTTTATGTGAAATAATTTATAAATAATTTTATATGGTATGTTTAGTTTTACAATAAAAAAGCTTATATAAAATTTAATTTAATTAACTTAAATTATTGGAAATTTTATTTTTGTGTGTGTGTGTGTGTTTTTTTTTTTGTTTGTTATTATTTAACCTCCATTGTATCGTTTAATTATATGCTGCTTATCAAGTAGTGAATATTTGAATAAACTATTAATAAGAGTAAATATTGACAAATTAAATTTAAAAAATGTTAACTGTACATGTAAATTTAAAGCAGCTGACGTAATTGCGGACGCTGAGTATTCACCTGTAATTAAAAAAGCAAAACACAAAAGTTTTTTTTATATATTTTACAGAGTATAGATACATATATGAATAAGAGAAAAGTAGATTTTAAATTTGTAAAGTTACTGCTAAAATTAAAGCTTCATACTTATAAAATAAATAATATCAGATAATAGCCAAGGTTACATGTAAGAGCGTTTTCTGATCTACCCCAAAAAATACATAGAAAACATGATTTTGTTTAATATACCTTTTACCTTTAATTACATAACCTAATAACCATAAGGTGAAAAGAAGCACGTGTCTAAGGGTTTGACAGATTAAAGAAACGTGTCCATTAGTACTGCCGAAAAGGATGTCTTGCGAACCATGCATTCGGATTAGGAAGAATACATAGTTCTATTGAATAACCACATAGATTAGTAAATGTTAAAAATATCTTCTAGGCACTAAATCATTGTTAAGCTAATTAACTGTTATTTTTCAAACATATGAAAAAATGTATCATAAAGGCCTAATATAGAAGTTAAATTAGAACTTGCGAAAAAAAAATATATAAACTACTAGAAATTAATGGAACTTGTGAAAACTTCAAGAAGAAGATGATGTACATGTTGATTACGTCGTATATGCCAACTAATACACATGAAGACATTTGCTCATGTCAAGCTTCTCTAAGAGTTAATGAAAGCATCCAAATAACATGAGCATTACGATATAGAAACTTATGTCCATCTATTAGCATGTTAAAACAAGTTAGAGTGCTATCTTCGGCCATGCTGAATCTTATCTACTCTTCACCATTGTAAGGCTAGATATTGTGTTAGCCTCTTGTGTTTCCTTGAAAATTTTTTGTAAATTTTTTTGTAAACTTTTTTATAAAGATGTTTTTAAAAAATTGTTTGTATTTTTTTTTCTGTAAAACTTTTGTAGATATTTTTCCTGCAATCTATATTACGTTAGAATGGTCACACTAAACCAAAACAATCTTTAAAAGAAAACCTGATATTTACCACCCTTTAATAAAAATCAAAGCAGAAAACCTTACCAACCTAAAAATAAACACAAAATCGGCCCTTGTAGGCTGTTATTGTTCCCCCGAGATCTGTATGCATTCGTTGCGATGTAACTGTCGCGTTCTAATATTTGTTTAACAAAAAGAGCAAAAGAGCATTATTAAAACTGAGAAAAAACGAAAAATATATAGGTGAGTGTGGTTTTTTGCCCGCAGTCTCGACAGGAATGATCTGACATTGCTGAATTGCAATCCGAAACTATGCCTGGCAAGTTGGTGGGCTTAAATTTTCTGTGTCTCATCTGGTTGGCAAATGACATAACTACCTGAACACGGATAGAAGAAAATCGCTTAATCAACTTTTCTATGTATAAGGATCCAGAATATATTTTTTATGGGGTCGAAAATTAATATTGTAAAAATTTCAAACAGAATAACAAACTTATGTATACCCTTTACATCTCTGGTGAAGGGTATAAAATGATACCTGAACTCTTGGAGTTTAAATATTTGTTTCCTGCAGTACATCGAATGAAGGTCTGTTATACTATGCTCGTTAAATTAAGTTAGAATATAATTTGTAATTGTATCGTAACATTAAATAAAATAATTCTCGCAGAAAACCAACCTCAAAACAGATCGAAGGGCACCAATTCTAAACTAAAAATGTAAGAAGTAATCTGTAAGAATTAGATTTAAACCTAATAAAAGATGCGCCAAAATTAGAGGGAAAAAAGGTAAAGACTATGTGAATGTCAAGCCTCTCCCTATTACTATAAAAAAATAAGTTAATATACGTGAAAAACATGTCACTGTTAGAATACCCTTTAATTTTTAGTAATTGTCATACCGGCCATGGAATCACATCTTCTATACAAACTGGAAGAGTCTACTTATCACGGTTCAAAAAATATGTCGTTATACATGCAAAACACGTCACTGCCGACAAAACCCTTTAAATTTTTATTGTTTTTTTAGGGGTCATAGTAATACACCTTTGTGAAAATTTCAATTTATGGTTAAAAAATTAGGCCTTATACATGCAAATCACACCACTATCGGAACATCCTTTAATTTTTAGGTTTATTTTTTTGACTTGTTTATAAAGCGAACTAGGTTTTAATTACTGTTTGTAAATTTTTAGTGTATGCCTCCTACAGTTCACGATATAAACACATATTCGTTAATAACACCTCTATATCGGAACACCCTATAAGTTCTAATTTTTGTTGTTATAGCTAAATATTAAAAGTAAAAATATTCAACAAGAGGGCAGCTTAAGGTAGTTGTAGACTTCGTTCTCACCAACTGACGATTGTTTATTGAATAGAAGTTTTCTCGTATTCCTTTATTTGGGTTTGGTTAGTTAAATAGATGATGCTTACAACTAAAACACTACCCTAAGTAGATTAGATACAAGTAGTGCTGATGACGGACGTGGCTGTCTAGAAAAAGTGCATTCTACTCGTGCTGGTGTCTAAAAATTAAATTTTCCCAATTTTTCTTTAATATTATCACCTAATTTGTAATTTAATTAATTCTTTCTTAGAGAGAATAAAAACGAACTTAAGCTTGACTACAAATTTCATTGTATGTAATTTTCAAATATTTTTCTAACATTTTTCAGTTTATGAACACCGAATAAAAAATATGAACACACTTTACGTGTGTTTTGAAAATTTTTATTATTTATTTGCTACAAAATTCAAATCCTTTATAGTAGAGAATAGTTTATCTTAATAGATAAACTGTAAACTGCCCTATGGCTAAGTATTAGTTAAGGTATGTTTCAGAATTCCTCTTACTAGGAGGATTCCTAACGTGTCCATGTATCATATATTTAAACATATTTAAATAAGTGTGTTTGAAGTGCAAAAGTAGACAATTAATATTTACACTTCATGAACACTTTTATATACAAAACGTGTTCCTTATCTTTTCCACATACAAAATCATATTATTTATGAAATATGTAATTCATATTTTTCATTTAATGTCACAATACATTTGAAAATGAATTATCGAGCTTATTAACGAAGACCTTCACTCGTTGTAGTAAAACAGTATTTGGGATTCAAACCCACAACCCCCAGACAATAGACTACTGGGGCACTTAATTCATATTTTATGTTACCGAAAAGCTTTGAAATCAGTTCATATTATTTATGGTCAAAAATTTTTCTGCGTATTGGAGGATGAAATGAAAATAATTTTCTCATTAAAATAAATCAATAAATTTTAAAAAAATATATTTTTAAAAATATCTACAAGTTGTCATTAAATAAAATCTAAACCCGTTTAAATAGATACTCTAATACTAATACAATCTCAACATAAATAAAAAATGGTCACCAATTTCAAACTGGGTATATATAAAATTTATAATTTTTTAGACTTAGTGACATCGGAAGATTAATTCAATCATTATTTTAAATATTAAAAACAAAACAATCTCCCCTTTTTAGTTTTTTAAAAATTACAGACATTTTGATTTTTTCTCCAGCATAAGGGCGATAAGCCAAATTAAAATAGATTTCGTCTAATCGTAAAAAATGGTTTTTCATTCATACCTCTGAGCTGATGTGATATTTTATTTTATTTTATTTTGTTTATTTTCAACCCTTTCGGTTTTAATTAATTTCATTTTTGAACATGTTTTGTGTTTAATTTAAATAAAATATGTTTAAAATTTGTGGCTTCACCATGATAAATATAAAACAAAAATTATTTTTTTAAATGAATTGTCATTCAATAACACTTTAATAATCATTTAGTGTGGTGTGAAAATAAGTTGTGCGTGTTTAACAACATGAAAAACGTGTATTTCATTGAATATATTTTTAACATTTAATATTAACGCGATGCGATGGTGGTGATTAAAAAAAAATATTGTTATATTTTTGAAAAAGAATTAAACAACTAAAACTTTTTTTTATCAAATGTGTCGTTTTCCATTAACTCTTGGAAAAATTATTATTCCTTAATAATTGATCATATTGTTAACTATTCGTTAACAATATGATCAATACTCTTCATAAAATCAGTCTATACTTTAAAGGTAGTGTAGTGAACACATTTTATTAAAGGTTCCATCGCAAAGTTTCCTAGTTTTATAACTTCTTTAGTCTACTATAATATATTTTTTTGCTAAGATCTGCCCATTTAAAAAATATCGCTAAATACTTTGAAGACTCAGATTCTTCCCACATTATTTTACATAGGAAAATTAATCTAATCAGCAAAAAATACTGCTTCATCGTATTCAGGTTCGTAAGGAAGTAGTGTTATTGCTTATAAACCTTCTATATTTGTTCGCGATGTCCCACTTAGTAGAATTTTCATTGAGCGATTATTTTAGCGCAGTGCACAGAAGGGCAGAATCAAAATATTTTGGAAATAATTCAGACATTTCAAAAAGGCTAGATCGGTTGATGATGGTAAGGTTATAAACATCTATAATCATTTTTAAATATAGGGTGGGATATAAGTTTTTATAATGCCATATTAGTCATAATTATTTAAAAATAACATTAACACAACTGTAAAACAGATGGGCCCTTTTAATTTTAAAAAAACTTTTTATTGCAGAGATAACGAGATGATGCCATTTTTATGGTATCCTTAAGTCTGATTTTTATCACTGATGAAGAAAGAAGACTATAGAATCTAATCTTTGCGTCAGATAACCATAGAAGAAGTTTCATTAACCCCTATAGTTATAGACTCAATAAAAAATTGATCAGTCATTTCAAGCATGAAAGCTACTTTGAAAATTCGAAAACTATTAAATTTTATTACACTTATATTAATATAAAATAAACCTAAATGCATATGAATTTCGTTCATCATCACTAACTCGAAAGAGTATTAAAATAAATGAACAAAATATTCTCTCATTACAAATCGAAGGTTGGCTGAAACAACAACAAATATAAGGTGGTAAATATTAAAGATAAAATATCAAACAAGAAGGAAGTTTTAGGTGGTGGTCAGTAATGCCATTTGGTTACATTTTTTAAATTTTTCGTAACTTTTGGTACCTGCTGTTATGTAATATCTGTTAAATGTTTCATTACTGAAGATAAGAACTAGGTGCCGTCGTAGGCTAGTAGATTGTGTACTAGTCTATCAGCCTGTGTGTGTCGGTTTAATTCTTAGCATAGACTCTGGGTATTTAACTAAAACGAGTGAAGGTAATGTTAACTATATTTGATAACTAGCTGTTCCCACATACGTTATGTGCGTCCTGCCAATATTTTGATCAATTTTTCTTTCAAAAGTAATACACACCAAATTTTAAGACTCTTGCATTTATAGTGCTTCAGTCATGGTTTATGTATTTTCTTTATATAGAGGTACACATTCCTGGATAAAATTCTAAAATTATTGTCCGGATGACAAAAATAAAAAAATAGGTAACCATCCCTAAAATTCTATAAGTTATTGTAAAGCTCTGTAAAAGGTGTATAAAATATGCCGCTTTGAAAAATTAAAGGTGCCTTAAAGTATGCATACTTTTTTCTTCACTTTCTCATGAGAATAAATTATTTTTTCGGAAAAAAGTGCCCTATATTTGCGTGAGCATACTATGGTATATCCTCACAAAATTTTAATAAAATCCATCCAGTAGTTTTTACGTGTTGCGAACGCAGACAGAAAGACAGACAGGAAAAGACTTACTGTTTTATTATAAGTATAGATATGTATAGATTTGTTATGATAATCGATAACTTAAGTTAGAATATAATCTATAATTGTATTGTAACATTTAATAAATAAATAAATAAAAATAAAAAATAAATACAGGGATAAGCCCTGGTAGCCGCGTTTGCGTTAATTAACATGTCATTTGAATGCAATTGCATACTTGCATTCGTTATTAAATGTATTTTATTGTAAAAATAAGCCATAGTTTACTGTGGCAATGTGACTATATTTAAAAGAGGAGAAATTGAAAAAGAAGAAACTAAAAAATAAAAAATCAAAAACAATATTTACTGTAAAAGTTTGTTAATTTGTTTGTAGTCAAGCTTAATTTCGTTTTATTCTCTGTAAGAAAGAATATTTTAAATTGCAAATTTGGTTGATAATATTAAAGAAAATTTAAAATTTGGGAAAATTTAATTTTAGACTTGATACATGCAGAGCGGAATGGACATTTTCTAGACAGCTACGTCCGTCATCAGCACTCTTCGTATCTATCAACTTTGGGTAGTGTTAAGTTGTAAACATCATCTATTTAACCATCCAAACTCAGATAAAGGAATACGAGAAAAATCGCAATCAATCACCTATCGTCAGTGTTGGGATCTGAAAATGTTTAAATTGTATCCAATGATAAAATTATACCAAATTAGCATTTGCTTATACTACAATTTCCATCAAGTGCTTGAAATTCCGCAAAGTGTATGCCTTCAGCTATTTGGAAGAACAGTTGAAGTGTAATCTAATTATCAAAACGACCTTACGTTTTTTCACTAAAAATAATGGAAAAATATATCTGCCGAATAATGCCGGAAACTGATTGAGGCAATGCCAAAAAGTTCAAACGCTTTAGTTCAGCATAAAGACTTTGTAACAAATTTACCCATTATTTATACATAAAAGGGTTATCAAAGCAAATAAAAAATAACTTGAACATAAATCAAGAATGTTGCAATTCAGTTAGTTCTAGACATGCGTTGAAGAACTATGAAATTAGAAAAGTGTATTATTGTAAGAAAAAGTAAAAAAAAATATTGATTAAATAAAGAAATGTGTTGAATAAATTATATATGAAATTATACCAAAAAAACATTAAGTGTACCAGTGTACCACAGAAGAGTTAATTGTATTGGTACAATTGTACCACAAATTCGAACACTGCTACCCAAAAAGTTTCCTCTTGTTTTTAATATTTTTACCTAAATATTTACCACCATATATTTGTTGTTGCTTCAGCCAACCTTAAGGCTACTTCTTGTTCATTTGTTTTAAGCTTAAGAAAAATTTAAATATTTAATAGGAAACTTAAATGTTCAAACATACTTTAAACTTTGACTGTTACCAATCTATAATGCAGTTGCTCGAATACGACGGAGTGTTGGATTGTAGTTTCTTTTTGGAACATCGTAAGCACTGTTGCCAACTTTTTCTTACGATTTCCCACTAAATTTGTACTGAAAAACGCTAGAAACCGCAAAATTTTTTGTTTAGCGGTAATTGTGAAAAAATAGCTAAAAATATACAAATTACATTTAAATTCCAGTATCTTTCAATTGATTTAAATTTTAAAGCGATTTCTCTTCAGTAGGTTATGCCATTTAATTATGGATATTTTTCGATTGTATAATGACCAAGGGAAATTTAATAAAAATTAAAGAAAATTATTCAGATAATCGACAGTTTGTCGTATTCTATGCAAACTTGAAAGTAATTTTTATCAGATATAAGAAAAATCTCCTAATTGGCAACAGTGATCGTAAGTATGGTAAAAAAATAAAATTGCTTGAGTTTATGGGCCGAGAAGGATGGAGTACCTGTAGAATATTCTTCCAAAGAAATTCTGTTTTATTATAATAGTGAAATATTTAGGGCATTTGTTAATTTAAAATTAGTTAAATTAAATTTTAGAGTTATAGAAACAGCGGAGGTGCTAAGCAACTTCTATACAAAATAAATATTATTATTGAAAAAGCCTTTAATATTTGTATAAGTTTTTTTGCATAAAATACTCCTAGTTATTTAATAAACCTGTACAATTTTTTTTTTGAAGCCTTGTGGAAAAAAAACGTAAATGATGCTAAATATAACCAATATTTAAAATAGTCCTTATATAATAATTAACCAAGGAATATTTTTTTTTGGTCTGCCATAACTATTATAATTAACAAAAAAATTTGGAGCTTTTTATAACCTCTTTAAAATATATTTATTTTTTGGTCTTATATAACCATTAAAAATGATTTTTATTTTTTAGGTCTTTAATAACCATTAGCATTTTTTAAATTTTTTTTTTTTTTTGTTTTCTATAACCAATAAAAAAGCTTTCTCTTTTTTCGATCTTCAAGAACTATTATTCAACCAAAAAGTTCTTTGGTCTCCTACCTTTTTAAAACTATATACTAGAATTACCTAAACACGGGTTTTTCGAACAAAATTTCTATTTTAATCATTAGATACGTCAACGGCCAAAAATTTCTGCAGTTGGTCTTCGGTAAAGATGCAGTTCTGAATGCAAATTTATACCTTAACACAAGTCAGCGTTAGAAGAGCATTTTCTGCTCTGAAAATTATATTAATTAAGTGACTTACGTTGCAATTTATGTGGAATATCATTACATTCTTAAATTTAATTTTAAGTAAATATTTTACTGAATCCTTTATTATTTTCAAAGATATAGTTTAATATCCAAAGGGTGCTAGTAATTTAAATGATAATAAAAGCTTCCATAGGGTAATTCCAAGTCAAATCAAAAAAAAAAAAATGTTTTCAAATTTACCACTCCCGATTTTATTGAAACTTTTTTATTTATATTCGTTGACCCTGAATCCAAATATGATTTTAAAAAAACTCTATCTCATACAGTTTTTTCGCTACACAGTTATCAAAATTGAAAAATGTCGCTGTTTTGCATATGCGCTCGAGAATTAAATATATTCTAAATCCAGTTCTATAAGTCCTAGAGAGTTCTCTTACGGCTCCAGAGATAAAAGGCGGTGACAGACGGACGGAGAGACGTTGTAGTTAAAACAATAGGGTTACGTTTTTACGTACGGAACCCTAATAAAGATTATAATACTATAACAAAACCATTCACCAACCAGCTTTAGAAGACTAAAAAACTTTTTGGTTATTTATAATGGTTATAGAAGACTAAAAAAATACAAAATTTTTGTAATGGTTATTAAAGACCTAAGAAAATAAAAATCATTTTTAATTGCTATAATAAAAAAAAAAAAAATAAATAAAAATAAATCAAAAAAAAAAAGAATAAACTAAAATAAACTTTTTGAAATCGAAATGGTTACTATGGTTTTTTATTTTGTTTAGAAATATAGATTTGGCTTTCTTTATAGACTGATTGAACTTCTCATTTAGTCTATTAAGTTTTAAGCATAAGAATCTGAGTTTTTATTCAGAAAAATTGGGAAAAATCCACTGATGAGCTAGTTGAGCACTAGAGAATAGCTATCTGGATATGCTTTCAATCAATGTCGATTATTATATTTTTTGAAAATAAATATTTTATACTCATAAAATATTTATTTAAATAAATTTTCAAAAGGAATCATGCGTAAATAAAAATAAATAATGAATAAAAAAAAAAATTAAAAATATTTTATAACGGTTATGAAAAACGAAAATAAAAAGAATCTTTTATAATGGTTACCAAAATAAGAAAAAAACAAGTAAAAGTGCTATATTCGGCCGTGCCGAATCTTCTATACCCTTCACCACGGTGATTTTATTTATACAGACATGTACAGCATTATCCATATTGTTGACTCTTTATTTAAATAAAGTCGTATAAAAAAAAATCATTATTCATGAGTTAAAGAAATAGAAGACAAATGAAAACAAATTCCGTTTGCTACAATTGTCGCCGTGTTGTCAGCTACTTAATGATATTGAAGCCGACGCTACATCGTAAACTCTGACATTGTTGTAGAAATACTTATTTTGCTTTTATAAAATTAAATAACTTTTTCAAAAACTTTTAAATATCTCCTCCAAAACTTTTTGTTTGTATATGAATTTGTAATTTACAATAATAATGTAATTTGTGACATTTTCTTTTGTTGAATAAAATAGAAATTAGCCTAAGTTGACGACATCCACAACGGTGGTCGTGTAGCCATGTAGCTATACTGGCTTCAAAAAAAAAACGTTTACCTATAAACGTGTGTATTTTATTTTTGGCAGTTTTTACCCGGTATCCTGATGATGTCTATGTGTTTAATGCACCTAGGTTTTAAACAAAGATCTCATCTATTTTAAATCAATCGCATTTAAAAAAAAAAATCAAACGCATTTAAAAAAATATGTTACTCTATATACACACATACATACATATGTATATTCTTAATATTAAATATATGTTATGTTACAGTCATGATTTTCATTTTCAAAGAAATATTGAAATTTTTGTTTTAATTTTTCGAAAATTGTGTGTAAAAATTTTTTGTAAAAATATTTTTTTAAAAATTTTTTGTAAAATTTTATTCGAAAATTTTTTGGAAAATTTTTTAAAAAAATTTTTTTTCTAATATTTTTCTGTAAAATATCTTTTTGAAAATGCTTTGTAAATTTTTTTGTAAATATTTTTGAAAAAAATTTTTTTAAAAAATTTTTTTTTTTAAATTTTTTTAAAAATTTTTTTTTAAAAATTTGATTGAAATTTTTTTGTTAAATTTTGGACCTTTCTCCAATATATTGAGTTAGAATGGTCAGACTAAAGCAAAAAGAAATCCTTACAAAAAAAAAAAAAAAATCATCATATTGACACACGGGGGGCCCTTTTAACTGCTCCTATTTGTCAGTAGGTACCCTGTGGGTCCATTGGCTATGCGTATTGCTTTTTATTAAGGTCTCTAATACAAATCAAAGCAGAAAAACCCTACCAATCTAAAAACAAACAAAAATCGCCCCTCGCAGGGGGTTATTGATCCCCCGAGATCTGTATGCACTCCTTGCGATCTACCTGTCACACTCTAATATTTATTTGACAAAAAAAGGCAAAACAGAATCATTAAAGCCGAAAAAAATTAAAAAAAAACGTAAAAAAAACGTAAAAAAAATATAGGTGGGCGTGGTTTTTGGCCCGTAGCCTCCAAAGGAATGATCCGATGTTGCTGAATTGCAATACCAAAATTTTCGAAACTATGCCTGACAGATTGGTGTGCTTAAATTTTTTGTATCTCTTCTGATGCCTTGGCAAATGACATTACCACACTAACACGGACAGACGGACAGACGGACAGACGGACAGACGGACAGACGGACATCGCTTAATCAACTTCTCTATGTATAAGGATCCAGAATATATATACTTTATGGGGTCGGAAATGAATATTGTAGAAATTACACACGGAATGACAAACTTATATATACCCTTTCCACCTGTGGTGAAGGGTATAAAAATATGTTACTCTATATACACACATACATACATATGTATATTCTTAATATTAAATATATGTTATGTTACAGTCATGATTTTCATTTTCAAAGAAATATTGAAATTTTTGTTTTAATTTTTCGAAAATTGTGTGTAAAAATTTTTTGTAAAAATATTTTTTTAAAAATTTTTTGTAAAATTTTATTCGAAAATTTTTTGGAAAATTTTTTAAAAAAATTTTTTTTCTAATATTTTTCTGTAAAATATCTTTTTGAAAATGCTTTGTAAATTTTTTTGTAAATATTTTTGAAAAAAATTTTTTTAAAAAATTTTTTTTTAAAAATTTTTTTAAAAATTTTTTTTTAAAAATTTGATTGAAATTTTTTTGTTAAATTTTGGACCTTTCTCCAATATATTGAGTTAGAATGGTCAGACTAAAGCAAAAAGAAATCCTTACAAAAAAAAAAAAAATTCATCATATTGACACACGGGGGGCCCTTTTAACTGCTCCTATTTGTCAGTAGGTACCCTGTGGGTCCATTGGCTATGCGTATTGCTTTTTATTAAGGTCTCTAATACAAATCAAAGCAGAAAAACCCTACCAATCTAAAAACAAACAAAAATCGCCCCTCGCAGGGGGTTATTGATCCCCCGAGATCTGTATGCACTCCTTGCGATCTACCTGTCACACTCTAATATTTATTTGACAAAAAAAGGCAAAACAGAATCATTAAAGCCGAAAAAAATTAAAAAAAAACGTAAAAAAAACGTAAAAAAAATATAGGTGGGCGTGGTTTTTGGCCCGTAGCCTCCAAAGGAATGATCCGATGTTGCTGAATTGCAATACCAAAATTTTCGAAACTATGCCTGACAGATTGGTGTGCTTAAATTTTTTGTATCTCTTCTGATGCCTTGGCAAATGACATTACCACACTAACACGGACAGACGGACAGACGGACAGACGGACAGACGGACAGACGGACATCGCTTAATCAACTTCTCTATGTATAAGGATCCAGAATATATATACTTTATGGGGTCGGAAATGAATATTGTAGAAATTACACACGGAATGACAAACTTATATATACCCTTTCCACCTGTGGTGAAGGGTATAAAAAAATAAAAATTAATTATAATGGTTACGAAAAATTTAAAAATTAAAAATCTGTTATAATCGTTATGGCAGGACCACTTCTCTTGTGGTTGTTCATAATTGTTATGACAGGACCGAAATTTTTAGTTCTTTTGCTGTAACCAATTTAATATTAAAATAAAAATAACAGTAATTTTGGGTCTCTGAAAATAAGTGTTTAGATTTTACACCACTTCCTACAAGCTTTGATATTACCCAAGTGATTTTAAAATTATTTTTATAAATATTCCATTTTATTTTTTATTTTGTAAATAAAAAACTTAGTTCTACGAGCTATAACATGTCATATATATTTTCATTTTTATGTACATATAATTGTGCAAGTTTATTCGTATATTTATTTTGAATTTAACGTGTAAGACCGAGCTTTTTAAACTATTTACCAAATTGCATTTACATTAATTGTACAATTCAATACACAATAGGTAAAAAACTATTTGTTTCATTAATATAATTTTCATTTTCATTTTACTTTTAAAATTTTTAATTAAAACTTTTGTGTTTTTTTGCAATAAATGAAACTGACTTTTTATTTTTCAAATTAATTTTAAGTCAATTAATTTTTTTTATATTGCTTTTATATTTTTTCTCACACTCAACGTTAAACTATTAATAAAGTGAACAAAGTATACACATACATACTCGTATACAGAAAAGAAAGGACAACTCAAACGAAACCAGAATTAAACAAACAAAAAAGAGAAATGTGATAAAATAAAAATATATTGTATGCTTATGTACACATTCATATGTATACATACATATTGCATCACACTCACCGTTAAGTACATGTAGTATAACAGTCCGTGGCTCGCTGTTTGAAGGACTGCATGTATAATTCCCAGAATCTTGCTTCTGAACTGATGGTATAATTAAGGAAGCAGTCTGTAATTAAAAGGTTAATTCACATACATTCATTAATAAAATAGCATACACATGATTTTTCTGTAACCAAAAATAAAATCGAATTTGCGGAATCGGGTTGGTTGTTGAATTAAAAGTGATATCTTTTTTGTTTTTAAGGACTTTAAAGAACTTTAACAATTAGTTATACTTTAATCATTTAAATAAATTTTGAGTTAAAAAATTTGAAAATAATATTTGCTATAATTTTTTTTTATTCTTATTTACTTTTCTAATGGATTTGTAATTACTTAATAGGGTCATTCCGTGTCAAATTAACGTTACACTCAAAACTAAAGTTTTCATTGAAACTTTTTTTTTATTTATATTCCCTTAATCCAAATATAATTAAAAATAAAATCTATCACTTACAGTTTTTTAGCTAAAAAAAATTATAAAAACCGAAAAATATTGTTTTTTGCATATGCGCTCGAGAGTTGAGCAAAAGCTAATATTAGAGGGGATTTCATAAGTGCAAAGGGACCCCGACTACACCTGGGCCATCAAAAGGCCGATATAAAAAACCGATCTAAGATTTTGGCTGACTTCTAAAACGTCAATTGCTTTGTCTCCGTCTAGTATTTCATAACGCATTAGTAACCCAGTAAACAAGCAATCCAGGTGAGTTTTACTGCCTGTCCCACGATGTCGATCGTTAGCGCAAATACATTTAAAACAAAAAGAAAATGTTTGAATTTGTTTTTGTTTTAAATGTATTTGTGCAAGTGATCGACATCGAGCGACATCGTGGGAGTTAAAGTTGATGAATTAAATGCGGAAGCACAAATATATACAGACTTTGTATTTATACATTTTGGAAGTCAGCCATTTTCCTTTTTGAGTAGACACCTACCTACTAGAAATTAACATCAACATTTCTAAATCCAATTGATAGTTTTGTGTTTGTTTTCTTAACAGTGAGCATTTCAATTAATTTTAAAATTTTTTACATATCTATACATTGAATTAAATAGTAACTCATTTTCTGTCTGTCTGTCTTTCTGTGTGCGTTCGCATCACGTAAAAACTACTGGATAGATTTTAACACAATTTTGTTAGGAGCATCCTGATCCAATCCTGATTCCAATATAGGATACTATTACTTCCGCTCATTCTCATTTTCAAAAGAATGGAGAAAAAGCAGTAAATGTACCCAATTTTCGGTTTATATGTACTGCGATTTCCGGTTTAAAAGTGGGATATTTTAAACACGATAACTCCAAGAGGTCGTATTTTATTCGACACAATTTCAAAAATGCGTCTGAATGTTATATCGAGTGGACAACCCACCTATTGGCCTACTGATCGACAAAAAAATACCTTATGTTATTGATTTTGACGTGATTAAGGGTATTCCGAGAGAAATTATTAAAGCTGAAGCGTCACTTGAATTATCCTCAGATCATTCACCCACTATTTGCTTTAATTTAATTGCTGGACATTTGAAAAGGGTTTTTACCCCAAAAATATCGACTGGTATAGTTGAGTTGGCAATTGTCGAGGCTAGTGCTGCAGTACCGATAAGATTTGAATTTAGTGATATTGAAAAGGCAATAACGGATTTAAAAACCAAAAAAGCCACTGGCGTTGATAAAACTAGTAACAAGATGTTAATTGAGTTTCCCCATGTAGCTCGCAGAATCCTTCTTTTTATTTTTAATGCCATTTTACTTTCCCACAGAGTGGAAGGTGTCCTTGGTTACCATGATTCCTAAACCAGGAAGAGACCACACAAAAATTGAATCTAACAGACCTATAAGCCTTTTCTCAAATATGTCAAAGCTGTTTGAGAGGATGTTAATTACTAAGCTTAACCCTATTCTAAGCGACAAAGGGTGTATTCCAAACCATCAATTTGGCATCGTGAAAAAACATAGTATGATCGAACAAACTCACATACTAAATGAACCTGGTTACATTCGACTAAGAAGGAGGAACACTGCTTCTCTCATCCGTACATCAGAGGGATAACCCGCAAATTACAGTAACCGTGAAACATACATTTTTTTTGTCCAGAACTGGTTGGACCACACAAGTATATTTATATTTTTAGACGTAAGATATGAGTAATTATTGATAGTTCAACTATATTAAAGATACAATAAATAAAAATTGCGAAAAAAATATGAAAAATATTTTAGGGAGGCATCTTTTATTTTTGAAAGTGGGATTGATTGCGCAACAGATGGCCCTGTTTTAAAATACATAATGACAAAGTATAAATTAATTAATGCCAAATAGCCAATTGCATTTGTATTTTTTTTATTTTTTTACTTTGTAGATTTAAATTATTATTGTTATTAAAATATTTTAAACACCTTATACAGAGATTTACAATAATTTTTATTTACAATAAAAAAGTAAATATGTATACGTGAAGCACTATAAGAGTCTTAAAATTTAGTGTGGATTACTTTCAAAGCAGAATCGAACAAAATATTGTCAGGACACTGACAACGTGTGTGGGCACAGCTAGTACTTTATAAGAACAAATAAATGAAACAACTGCTGAAAGAAAAATGAAATATTTCCAACAGTGTTTATTATAATTATTTTTTTTTAATTTTAAATTTTTGACAACTGAATTAAAAAATTGTATGGAGTATGGATAAATTAAAAATTCTTTTTATGAGTACAGATGTTTTATAATTTAATATACAGGGGAGAGCGGACACCCGCAGTAATTCCATTGTAATCCTGGCTATATGCGATGTGTCGCCGTCTTGTTGATACTACATGTTAATCAACCCCAAAGCATGCAGTTGTAGTGTTAAAAAGTTTTCAATCATATCACGATATCGCCCTCCATTCACAGTTACCATTACACGGCTTTGAATTGAGGTTTATGGATTGTTTTGAACACTTTCTTGAGCAATAGTAATGTTTTCAGACGATCTTGCAGTACGTTGTGGTCCATGCTTGCCCCTATCACCTACAGACCATCTCTCTTCGAAATCATTCACTACACGATAAGTAGTGAGTTTTGTTGGCACTTTGTTTCTTCGATATTTGATTTGGATAAAATGTTTTTATGATTAAAAAACGTGGCTTTATCGAGTATTTTTTCATAATAAATTTGCCAAGTGTCTACTTCACCACTGCCAAATATGAACTGTCATGACTAATGTTTACCAAAATGGCAGCAAAACAAAGTAGTATACCTTCGCGGCGGACACCCTGTATTTCGTAATTTTTGATTTTAACTGGGATTTTTTGGTAAAATTTAAATATTTAGATACAATTTTGATGAAATTGAGATTCTTTGTTGAAACTTCGATTGTTAAGTAATATTCTGATTTTTTTGGTAATCTAGAGCATTTTTTCTAAATTTTCGTTTTTCATTAAAACGAAGCTAAAAACAGTAATAATATACTGAAAAACAATTAAAGATAGGAATAACGTAAAAAATAAATTCGCTCGCCTCTTTTCAATGATATCTTTTTTATTTGTTAACCAAGGTTGCAGGATTTTGATAGTAAACCTAAACTATACCTAAGGAATTGTGTTGTTAATTTTTTGGGGGTCTTTGCAAAATTGATTTCACCCCGATTACTTACAGACGAAAATTACAACTCGTTTTAGCTGACATCGAAAAAAAAAACGCAAGAAATCGCAAGGATTTTTTAACTATTTTACTGTAAGTTTAAAACACAATAAATATTTAAGCCATTTTCACAATATTATACTGAGTATTAAGACTTGTCAAATACTTAAATCCAATGAGAAAGTGTGATAGTTTGAAACCATCCCATAAAATCAAACCAATTTTTAGAAAATTTTCCAAACCATAACATTTTTCATTTTATCAGGGTTTTATCAGAGCTAAGAAACAAGCTGAGTGAGTCACCAACCGAAAACTTGAACGGCCAAACAAACTTAAGATCCAGCACCTCTGCCGTCCCTATAAAATTGCTCAGCCGACGCCGTTAATGTCTCGCCGCGGCTTATTCCTTTGCTGATATTTCTCATTTTATTTGAAGTGTGATAGTGTGAAAACGAAATATTATGTAACGTTCGATTTTTTGACAATCGCACAATTCTCATTTGATTTCTATCTTAAAAAATCGGATAAAATCTTAATACTCAGTATTATAGTGTGAAACGGGCTTTATCTATATTTAAAACTATCAGAAATATTAATTTTTACTTCGTCTTAATAATTTCTGAATATATCCATGTTTTTTTTCAAATTTGTAAAAAAAAAATTTGAAAAATTAAAGATATTATAAAACATACTCGTACTATGTTAAAACTAAACATTCCACAATTTCAACTATCATTTTCAACAAAACACAGCTTCCTTCAGAAAAGTGTATACATTTATAAACAACAATTTTCTCTTAAATATCTTTCATCAAATTTGGTACACAAAATATTTTTTTTTACATAAAAAATTGTTTACATATGTCATTAAAATTAATTGGATTTCGTTTTAAGGTTTCATTCACTTTATTCTGGCTTTACTTGTATCAACAACATTCAAAAGTTGAAAAAAGCTATTGATGACATACATACATACATGCATAAATTAAAATTTTTATTTCAAAAGAAAATGTAATGATGTACCACTTAAACGATTAAAAAACTTTTTTGGGGGAAATAAATATTTTAAATATTTAAAAGTGGGGCATAAAACAATTTAACTTTTTAATTTTGCAACCTAACATTTCTAAGATAGTTAGCATTAAGTCTTCGTAAAAGGTTATTATAGAAATGGTGATTCTTGACATTAAATTTAAAATAGACAACTTTAGACCATTGAAATGGTGGTTGTGTAACCACTGCTCAAATCATTTTGTAGTTAAAAATAGAAAACTTAATATTTGCTACGTAAAAAATATAAAGATTTTTTTTCATTGATTTTTAATAGTGCAGTACCCGAACTTTACTGCTAAAACATGATTATTCCCAGACCTAGTTCTTTGCAAGTTCATATCACATCAACTATTTTTAGTAGATGCCTTTCGATTTAGATTAAAATTTAGAAGTTAAATAATTAAAAAAATATACTAAGGACGATGCAAATGTACAAAAGACAAGAATAACATAAATGGTGGACTTATTATAAAATCTTGCAAAAAATAGGATTTAAACAAATAAATATATGGCCTGACGGCAACGAATCGAATATACAAATTTAAGTGAAGTATCCTGTGAGTAAGGATAGGTTTTCAAATAATAATTTTCAAATTTATGTATTTGTACTCTCAATCAAAGCGCAATAGTAATATACGCTCCATTTAAATTTTCTCTATGTTACGGAACAAAAAAATAAGCGGACACCCCTTAGTTGGGGCCATTCAATTACCATCAAAGCGGCAAGCGGCAGAGACTGGCCACAAAGTAGACAGCATTTCTGAGCGACATAGCGGCGTTTTTAAGTGGTTCCGCTCAGAAAAAAAACCCGTCTAACTTGTCACTGATTTCTGAGCCTCAAGAAGATATATTTTGTTATTGCACGCGAAGAAAACCATAGTGATGGTATGGTCATAGGAACAAAATTATGTTTTCTGTAAAAATGTATGATTGCAATGAACAAGTTTTGGTTGTTTGTAACATTACATTGGTAATGATAAATATGTTTTGGTTAAGATTTAATCATTAAATGGTTACTGCACCCAAAAAATCCATTGTGGTAGTTTCTAATTATGCAATTTTTGGTAAACCTAATTCAAAAATATACTGCTTCAAACCATAACATATTAATAATAAACAAAATATGTTAAGTTCATTCATATGTTCATTCATATGTAACCAAATCTATATAAATAGGGAACTGAAAAATGTTAAGAACCATTTTAACTGACTTAAACTCTACTTATACGCTTGTTTTTTGTTTTGTTTAATAGATTGTCAATAGGAGCAAAGAACATTTGTTATCAGTGAATCGAAGGTATTTGTGTAATGAGCATCAAATATGAGTAAAAAACAGTTATTTTTATTCCAATTCAACAAACAAAATATTTCTAGAAAATAATCAACGCTTTGCGCTCTATACTAATTGAAGTTTGTAGCGTGCGACATCGTAAGTGTAAAATATACAAATTCAAAATATTATTATTTTTTATAAAATATCTTTATTTATACATAATATAAAATTTTTGAATGTAGATGAGTAAAAACGGAGGAGAGAAAAATAGAGCCAACTGCAAACAGTGGAGAGAAATGTTAAAGGATGATGAAAAAAAAATTACAAAAATATAAATTAAAAAACCAGGAAAGAATGCGGAAAGCTAGGCAGACGTGGAGAGCACAGGCTAAAGAAGTTAATATTCAAGAGAAACGGACTTATAATTGCATACGACAAAGAGAGAGACGCCAAAAACTCCTAGAAACGTCAAACGCACATCAAAGCCAAAACGAACCTTACCATTGTAGACAAACTTTGGCAAAATCGGTTAAGAAAGTGGAGAAAGCCATGCCAAACGACATGCTCAAAAGGCTAAAAGTTCTTCACGTCCTGGTCAAAAAATATAAAGTTGAAGAAAAGGAAAACGTAAACCAATCCATGAAAAGTGTCAGGAAGCCTAGTTAATGCCATCAATTATTTTTATCAGAACGATAATGTTAGTGTGCAAGCTTCAGGAAAGAAAGACACTATTATAGTTGAAGAGAAATTAGTAGCTAAACGCTTTATCTTAATGACGGTGTCTGAATCATATGAGTTGTTTAAAAAAGATTTTGCAAGAGAAAAGGTAGGCAAATCAACTTTTTTGGAAATGCGACCCCGCCATGTCCAGCTAGTAAATAAAATATATTAATAAATATACTAAAAATTATTTATAATCAATTATGCGTATCTCATTACATAAAGAGTAAAAAAAATAAACATAAAAAGTATGATGGAAGAAAATGTAGCGTGCGACATGTCTCGTGCGAAAGTGATTAAAATTAAGTAAAAAATAAACTACTTAATATTTTTGAATAAACTAAAAAACATTATTAAGATACATAAATGCACTACATCTTAAAATTACTCGCATTAAAATATTTCCTTACGTTTCGCTGAAATCTGTGTTTAATTTGTTTACTTTAAAAGCCACTGCTGTGGCTATAAGATTCGCCTTTTGCTAATTTATGTATTAACGAAATCGACATGACGATTTCATTGATATATAAATTAGCAAAACTGAAATCGTTGAACAGATAATAAATAAAAAAATTTATTATAAAATTGTTTCCCTATGACAGTTTATAGTTGTTAATTATACTATAATCGTTTAATTTAACCATAACATTTTAATGTTTAATAATATGGTTTGAGCACAACCATATTATTTAACCATAAAATGTTGCTCATAGATTATGGTTACCTCAACCATATTTTGTCTTTGCATGTGCTTATTTATAGTTTAAATTTTATAAATAATATGTGAAGCAAGTTGACGAAAGGTACCTTACCTTGCCGGGGTAAAATTTGCAGTAAGGAATAAAAAATTTCAAAACGCCCAAACTTCGTCAATTTCTTAGACTTTTAACTGCTTTTTTTGTTGCGTTCTGTGCAGAATTTTGTACTTTTTCGTCACATACTCGTATATGTATATAGTAGTTCTCATTTTCATGTTTATGTATATAAACTATTAAATTAATTTTTATTTTAAAAAACCTAATAAGATATTTTATCTTAACGATCTTTAAAAAAAAAAAAGTAAACGGGAGTTCTTAATTGCGTCCGTACTGTCCCTGTCCCTGAAAAGTTTTAAGAAACCTCTATCGACAAAAGCATTTTACCATCTAACCACCAGAAATGCCGCTTACTACTATGTTACTTGATGCCTAAACTAGCCGCTCAACCACCTGCCGCTAAAACTAGCTTTCGTAAGTAAAATTGCTACACAAAAATTGCAGAACCTTTTAATTTTTATTTAATTTCAAAGCTTATATTTTACATGAGCATAGCAGAGGGGTTGAGCTTAAATTTTGACGCTGAAGACTATCCACTTGCCAGTGGTGGCGCTATTCGGTATCAAAGTTGGGTACCTCGCACCTACAAAAAAAATTTTCTTAAAGACCGTATAAAAATATTTTATATTTTGTGTAATCTAACCACCTATATATGTGCGCACGTTTATACTAATTTTGGTGTAAAATTGATCATTCTTGCCCTTCAATTTGACCTATTTTACATGGAAATTTTGACTTTAGCCTATATGTTACAAAATTCCAAATCTGTGATCGGAAAAAGAAAACTGTTCTACTAAAGCTACATATACTCCCAATTATTGATGAAAGTAATTCATGAGCCCTAGTGGGCAAAATACTAAAAACTCCAATTTGGGTAATTTTTGGTCTTTAGTTTGGAAATTGTCTGATTTCGTTTACTTTAATGTTGCAAATTGTGTGCTATTTTATTTTCGTTGACCAATTACATATCCACAGTGTACAGTGTTAACTAGACCATTAATACCGTATATAATTTTTAAAAATCAAACAATAATTGCGGCAATGCCGAGCTCTAAAATAATAAGTAGGTACCCAAATTTAAGCACATTGCGTCACCCCTGTCAAGTGTCAAAGCTTAAGCTCAGATAACCCTTTGCTACGCTTATTTTGGACCGATAGGCCTAGCACTTTACAAATGGCTGAGTTATTTCCAAAATATTTTGGAATATTTTGTGGCACAGTGTGGAAGAACCATAATGTTAAAAAGCAAAATAAAAGCATTAATACATACACCCTAGAGCAGTACCTGTCATAAAGTTTAAACTATATGTATATTACTCAAGTGCTTTCAGTGTCTGCATACAAGAAGATCCTGTGAAAAAATGCACAAAAGCAAAAATGAAAAATAACCTATGAAATCCTCATATAGAATTGGGTAATATTCCATGCGAAACCTATCGCAGTAATTTAGCGTAAATTTTTGCTCGTTTTTGCGCTATTTTTTTGGGCGATTTTTTCGGAATTTCACCATTTTTCTGTTTATAAGTAGTTATAAGATACGAGTAAGAAACCTTTTAGTCGGTCATACAATGTTTTGAGTTTGTAAATTATTTTAAATAAATTGTTATTATTTGAAATAAAATTAGTGTAAATTATTTAATATCTGTACATATAGTAAAACTGTGATTTCCTGCCGACTTGTTTGTTTGTGTTCGCATCACGTAAAAACTACTGGATGAATTATAATAAAATTTTATGGAGAGGTACCTTAGTATCGTATTTCAAATATAGGTTCCTAGGGATTGGTACCACTAAAGTAATTACATAAATCCTATCTGAAGCACTATAAAATTAAGAGGCCTAAAGTGAGTTATTTTCAAAGCAAAATAAGGACGCTGACGAAGTGGCGGGCACATCTAGTTATAAATAAATTAATTATTCTCAGATAAATAAAATACTATAAAGTAATATATTACCAAACTGACTTTTATTAATATTCTTCTCTTCAACACAAAATTAAAATTTTTTGGAAATAAGCAACATTTTTTTTTTTGAAATTCACATGGACGTTCCCGGCGTATGTAATTAATTTACTTTAATAATTAAATTATTCTTGCAAATAATATTTTATGTCAACGCCCACAAAAGTGGGAGGGGCGAAAAATGGCATTTCAGAATCTCTTGGGTCCATGCGGGTTTCGAGATGAAAGAGTAATCAGAATACGTTAAAATTTTTACAGTAGATGGATATTGATGTTGTTAATTGATTTATTGAAAAAAGTGAAAATTTAAAAATTTTGAGTTAATACCCTCTTGGCACTTTAAGAAAGGCAGTAAATCAAAATGAAATGCCCCCAACAGGAATTGAAAGCATTGTTCGTGTTTCTTAATCATTTTAGCAATTTTCTCGGAAAAGAAAATACAAAAGCTGTGTTGTCATAAAATAAAATCACATAAAAAATAGGATTGGCAACATCCATATGACCGTATTCGTATGCTATTTTAATGTCGCCTGTGTAAGTGATGTCGCACTAATCCTTTATCTAAATCATTAAATATATCGTCTAAAATTTTTTGTTGAAAGAATCAGAATGGAGTATAGAGAAAAATGTTTTGAGTTTTACTATGGTATCATTGCTTAAAAAAACAAGCTGGGAAGTGAACCGTGAACTTTATGGAATGGCACCATTTTATTGAAGCATCCAATGGTTTCTGCCGAACTTTCTAAGAGTGATTTTTTAAGAGCTTTTTTTAAAAAAAAACGCATAAAATTTGCAAAATCTCATCGGTTCTTTATTTGAAACGTTAGATTGGTCCATGACATTTACTTTTTGAAGATAATTTCATTTAAATGTTGACCGCGGCTGCGTCTTAGGTGGTCCATTCGGAAAGTCCAATTTTGGGCAACTTTTTCGAGCATTTCGGCCGGAATAGCTCGAATTTCTTCGGAAATGTTGTCTTCCAAAGCTGGAATAGTTGCTGGCTTATTTCTGTAGACTTTAGACTTGACGTAGCCCCACAAAAAATAGTCTAAAGGCGTCAAATCGCATGATCTTGGTGGCCAACTTACCGGTCCATTTCTTGAGATGAATTGTTCTCCGAAGTTTTCCCTCAAAATGGCCATAGAATCGCGAGCTGTGTGGCATGTAGCGCCATCTTGTTGAAACCACATGTCAACCAAGTTCAGTTGTTCCATTTTTGGCAACAAAAAGTTTGTTAGCATCGAACGATCGAACGGTCCAATGATTCCACCAGCGTACAAACCACACCAAACAGTGCATTTTTCGGGATGCATGGGCAGTTCTTGAACGGCTTCTGGTTGCTCTTCACTCCAAATGCGGCAATTTTGCTTATTTACGTAGCCATTCAACCAGAAATGAGCCTCATCGCTGAACAAAATTTGTCGATAAAACACATTTCGAACCGAACACTAATTTTGGTAATAAAATTCAATGATTTTGCAAATCGTTGCTCGTTAGTAAGTCTATTCATGATGAAATGTCAAAGCATACTGAGCATCTTTCTCTTTGGCACCATGTCTGAAATCTCACGTGATCTGTCAAATACTAATGCATGAAAATCCTAACCTCAAAAAAATCACATTACGTACGAGAAGCATCCCTTTAAATTCTTTGTTGATTTATTTTTACGCCTGTTCAATAAAAACGAATGATAATCGCCTACTGCTGCGCAAATCATCACTGATATTTATAGCTTGCAGAACAACAAACATTTTTGTTTATAAAAAAACCCATTGACTCTTGCTAGCTGAAGTAATTTTTATCCAGAAATCAAAAAAAAAAAAACAAAACATGCCTTATATTACATCTTCACAAAAGATATTAAAAATGTATGAATAAAAATGTTTCAAAAACGCTTTTTTAAGGTTCCGTACCCAAAGGGTAAAAACGAAACCCCACTGTTTTCGCTACAATGTCTGTCCGTCTGTCAGCGCCTTTTATCTCTGGTACCGTAATAGGAAGACTCTTGAAATTTTCACAGCTGATGTATAGCTGTTGCCACTATAGCAACAAATACTAAAACTTATAGGAAGTTCCGATAGAGAGGTATTATTCACGAATATGTGTTTATTTCTTGAACTGTAGGAGGCATGGACTAAAGATTTACAAACAGTAATTAAATCTTACAGTGAGTGCCACTTAAAATCGTACATCTACATATAAGAGCTTATTTTTTAAATATATAGCAAACTATAACTTATTAAAGAGAAAAAGAGTAGTATTTTATTTATTAATATCACACACTTAAAAGCAAAAAATTACGGAAATTTAGTTTATGTCTAAAAACATAACAGCAAATAAAAACTTATCACTAAAAACATACGTCATTTAAAATCGTAAACTTTTATTAATGAATGTCAAACAATTATTTATATTTATTTAAATTTTTTTTAATATTTAATTGGATATCCCTAGCAGCTTTTAAGTGCCTAAGGCCTTTTTGGCATCGAGTTTACAACTTTTTTCACATGTTGACAGTGATTTTACCCCATTCCTCCTGAAGATCATTTGGCAGGTCATAGACGTTAGCTATAGGGTGTTGCTGATTTGTTTATCTAAAATTGAAATGAAGTTCATGTAAGGTGACTGGACGGGCGTTTAAATAACTTATGGGCAGTTATACAGCGTCTAGAGACGAGGAACGTAAAATGGATTCTTTGGGTCGTTGTCGGCATACAGCTTAAAAGTCTTCAAAATACCCATTTTTTCAGCGGCTTGCTTTAAGTTGTCTTTTAATATTCTCAAATAACAGAATTTATTCATATTACCTTCTATAAATACTAATCAGACAACACCACAAGCTGACATACATCCCCAACCATTTGCGAGCCGCCACCATGCTTCACTGTAGATCTAAAATTTCTAACGTCCATTTCCTTGTTCGGTTTTCTTCATACCGTTTTCTTTCTATCCGAAGAAAATATATTAAATTTTGACTTTCTATGAAAATAACGTTATTCCAATAGTTTGTTGAAAGTTTTAACTATTCATTGCAAATGTAAGTCTTTTACGTCTATTGCGTTCATTTATGTAAGGTTTATTTCATGTAATTCGAACATAATAATTGTGATTATTTGGGGTTCTATGAACAGTAGAGGAGAAAACAATCCAAGAATTTCTGCCCCAAAAATAGCTAGCTGCCCCAAAAATAGCTAGAATTTTTATTTCGCTAGCTATTTTTGGGGCAGAAATTCTTGGATTGTTTTCTTCTAATTATTAAGATTTTTATTAGAGCGTTTTACTATTTAATTTATAATTCTTTTTTGATTTTTATATCTTTTAATGATATACTGGATGGTATTTCGACTTCGATTTACAACCTACGATATTTTGGATAACGATTTTCCGTTTTTATAATGCAAAACTACCAACTCTCTTTTAGTTTCACTTGTTTGTCTCATTTTAATAGCGTTTTTACAGAAATTACATTAAATATTCAACTTAAAAAAAAGGAACTATTACAATTACAATAGCTTTTTAAATTTAAAAAAAACGCTTGGAAGCTATAAATGTACGATTTTAAGTGATGCGTTGCTAACTTGGGTGCTAAGAGTGTTTCCCTGTTTTTGTATAATTTATAAGAGAAATCATATTTTTAGGAAAACATTAACAAAAACAGAACTTTAAGGAAACTTCAAAAAATTTGTTTAAATAATTTCTAAAAAATATTTGATATACAATTTTAAGCGACACTCACTGTAGTTCGCTATATAAATAAGTATAAAAAAATAAACCTCAAAATTAAAGGGTGTTTCGATAGTGGTGTGATGTGCATGTATAAGGTCTAAGTTTTGAGCGATAATAGGTAGAATCATGAAATTTTTACAGGAGGTGTATTACTATGACCACTATAACAAATAGTAAAAATTAAAGGGTGTTCCGACAGTGACGTGATTTGCATGAATACGACCTAAATTTTAAACTCTAAGACTCTTGAAATTTTCACAGGTGGGGTACTACTATGATCCCTACAAAAATAATAAAAATTAAAGGGTTTTCCGGCAGTAATGTGATTTTCTTGTATAACGCCTTATTTCTTGAACCGTAATAGGTAGAATCTTAAAATTTTGTATAGAAGATCTGTTGCCATGGCCTATGTGAAAATTACTAAAAATTAAAGGGTGTTCTGACAGTGACATGTTTTTCACGTATAGTGACTTATTTTTTAATCGTAATATGTAGACTCTTGATATATTTGCAGAAAGGGAATTACTATGGTCGCTATAACAAATAGTAAAATTATAGAGTGTTCCGACAGTGACATGATTTTCATGTAAATAGCCTTATTTTATAAACCGTAATACGTAGAACCTTGAAATGTTTACATTAGATGTGTTACTTTGGCGGATATAACAATTACTAAAAATTGAAGGGTGTCCACTAGTGACATGTTTTTCACGAATATTACCTTATTTTTTGAACCGCAATAGGTAGGCTCCTTATATATTTATAGAAAGTGTATTATCATGGCCGCTATAACAACAATTACTAAAATTTAAAGGATGTTCCAATAATGAATCAATTTTCGCGTATGTGACTTTAATTTTAAAATTAAAAGACATAAAAAATGACCAACTTGAATTTTTAAAGCCGTATTAAACATAGTACGAAATCCTACGTCTGTGAGACTAACTCGCATTTGACTGATTTATTTAATTTTTGCTTAGGTTCCACGTCTCACTATTGATATACACATACTTATAACTGGACACAAATGTCAATTATGTTATCGCCAAAATGTGCCCGTTGAAAAATAATAGGTAATTTTTGAAAGAACTTTAAACAACAACAGAATTAAGCGAGAAGAGATTTGATATGTAAAAAAAAAATATTTGTTTGTTAATGAAACTAATTTCATCTTTAAATTGCTTACATATATGTATATCTGAACTTCCGAAATAATAACGTCATACAAATACACATACATACTTAAATTATTACATCATAAAAGTTAACAACTGGGAGGAAAACTAATGTAATGAAAAAAAATGTGAAATCAATTACCGTTATCTGTTTAACATCAGTAAATGTCATTAAAGATGACAACATCATGTAGCCTCTTCCTGCTGCAATTGCTTCAGCTGTGTCAAAATTTGATGCCGATGGATTTGTTTTATATTCATCTTTATCGTTATCATTAAAATCGTCAGTTATATCATCAAATAATAGTGTTGTTGTAGGTTCTGTTGAAGCTGCTGGCATTGATGTTGTTGTTGATGCCGATGCTGCCATTGTATCTGGTAATGTTGTTGTTTTTATTATTGTCGATGATGTTGTTTGAGTCGGTTGTGTTTTTAGTAGAGTTGACATTGATGTTGCTTCAGATTGTTTCAAATTGGGATAGTTATTGTAAGATGATTCTGACACCAATTCTAAAAGATTACCATCACTTAATGACTGCTGTGGTGTTACTGATGTAAATACATGCATTGCAGAACCTTCACTGCTGTTTAGCGTTGACGAACTTGTCGTGGATAATGATGATAACGATAAGGGCACTGAAGTTGAAGGAAAAGTCGTTGTGGCTGTTGTTGTTGGTGCTGCAGTTGTTGTAGTAGTAGAGGTGGTGGTTGTTGTTGTTGTTGTTTCCGGCGGCAATTCAATACGTTCAATTTCTGTATACCATCCTTTTCGATTATGTAAATATATTTGTTTCTGATTGTAAAACCAATTAATGAATAATGGTGGCTCCAATGCTTGACTAATTATGCACAACAGTTTGACTTGGCTTCCGGCCTTCACATGGCGTGTGGGTGCGCCAATTAATTCAGTTTTTGGTTCTGTTATCAATCAATGAAAACGATAAATAAGACAAAGTTAAGGAAATTAAAATAAAATTTATAAAAGCCATATTGCGGCAACAACAGATGGTAAATTATGTATATACAAATTATATATTATTACATTCACGTTTACTATGCTATTAAGTAAGTATTACTTTTTCTCTTTCCTTTCTGTTAATTTAAAATCATAATTCCAAAAGCTTTTTATTTTATACAATTTCTTTTACTTACCCACAACATACAGATAAACTAAAGCGCTCGCTTTTGGCTCGGTGGATACTTGACATTCATATATACCGGCATCTTTCAATTGTACATATTTTATTTGTAATGACCATCTTTCTGGATTTATTGTGTAAATAGATTGAAATCTCTGATCGGCTATAAATGTTGTTTGATCGACGGTTAATATATGGCCATCACGTACGCGTAACCATGATATGGGTTTCTTAACTAATTGTTTAACCTGTAAGTATAGTTAAGAAAATAAAAAATTGTATCATGGTCATGGAGAGTACGTAAATTTTAAATAAATCGGCCCTTATTTTTACGATGTCTTCGTTTTGACTCAAGACAACAGAAATATTAGAATATAATTTTTTTTACAAATATCTGGCTGTTTTGATAATACTAATTTTTGATTTTCGGAACAGGCTTTTTGAGAGCTTTGAAAAAATAATCTTTTTATATGTTTAACACCCATTATTATTATAACTTCCCAATTGCTACAGTTAATATTTTATCCGAGAGATTACAAAGGCTAAAAATTTAATCCGCAAATCGCTACCATATCGGTATTTTTTGAACCGTAGCAGTTACAACCTTGTTACATTACAGGTAAAAATTAAAGAGTGTCCCAATAGAGAAATAATTTTCCATTATATGGCCTTATTTCGTAACCGTTATATAAACAGTTTCAGGGTGTCCCAATTCAGATAGTTTTTTCATGTGTATAGCCTAATTTTTTATGAAGGCACTTTAAAATTACACAAAGTAAGTAATTGCTAAAGGGTTTTAAGAAAATTTCAATCAAACACCAACAAACAATTTTGAGGCAAACATTTGCCTAATATGACTGTAACCTAAGATGTAGGTTTTACAATAGATAAAGAAGGGTTGAGAAAAAGTAATGAACGATTTTCTGGTGTGATTGATGCACCTGTTCCAAACAATATTTCTGAGCTGAGAGCTTTTAGTGGTATGGTAAATTATTATTCAAAATTTATCGATAAGTTTGCTATGAAAATGAATCCTCTTTATGAACTCGTAAGAAAGAATTAAAAATTTGTTTGGTCTTCAAGATGTGACCTGGCGTATAATACTATAAAATCTGATATTGCTTCAGATAATGTATTAGTGCACTTTAACCCAGACAGATGAATCTTAGTAACTACAGACGCTTGTAATACAGCAGTTGCAGGAATCCTCCCACATAGAAATGAAAATGGTAGTATAAAACCTGTTGCTTTTGTTTCAAGAGCGTTACAAAAAAGTGAAAGACGATATAGCACCATTGAAAAAGAAGCATTGGCAATAAAATTTTCCGTTTCAAAATTAAAACAATATTTTCATAAACAATTGCTAAAAATATTTGGTGAAAAAAAGGGGTTACCTTTAATGGCATCAGCAAGAATGCAGAGATGGGCATTGTTGATATCAGGATTCAATTATTCTATTGAACATGTAAAAGGTACTTCTAATGAGGCAGATAATTTATCTAGAATGCCACAGCTACAATTGTCTGACAAAGAAGTAAATGAATACAATTATATAAGTTTTATTAAAGATCAAAATCTATTAAGCTTGAGTTTCAAGAATGTAGCAATACAAACTAGACGTGACCCCATATTAGCAAAGTTATTAATCGCAATAGAGAAGGGTTCCGTTTCTCAGTTACAAGCAGAAGAATACAGGCCTTATAAGAACAAAGAAGATTAATTGTCTGTTGAACAGAGGTGTATCATGTGGGGATATCGTACTCTCATACCAAAAATAATCAGAATGAAGTATTAATGTGTCTTCATTTAACTCATTTAGGAGTTGTCAAAACAAAAGCCTTAGCAAGATCATACATATGGTGGCCTGGCTTAGACAGCGATATAGAGAAACTTGTAAGCGGTTGCACTGCATGTCAAGAGTTACAAGACAGTCCTTGTAAGAGTGTACTTACACTATGGGTACCGGAAACTTCTGTTTGGAAACGTATCGATATAGATTTTGCGGGACCGATTAAAATCAGTTTTTATTTATTGTAATTGATTCATATTCAAAATGGCCAGAGGTGTTTGTGACAAAACAAATAACTTCTCATTTTACGATTTCCAAGCTAAGGGTATTATTGTCTAGATATGGACTGATGGACGTGGTAGTTAGTGATAATGGGCGACAGTTCAGTTCGTGTGAATTTCAAAACTTTATAAACGTAAACAAAATTAAACATGTTTTTACGGCACCAGGGCATCCGTCTACGAATGGACAAGCTGAAAAGTTTGTAAAAATTTTTAAGAAATCTATTAATGCAACATTAAAAGAACATCCAAGTGAAGAGTTATAGACAATTACAAATCGATTCTTAGCCGACCATAGAAACACAAAGCATTGTACAACTAATGAAACATCTTCTAAGATATTTTTTGGTAGCGTTCTTAAAACCAGACTAGATTCCTTAAGACCGCCAACTACAAGAGAAATAATATTACAAAAGCAAAAGAAAGACATAGAAAATTACAAGGGAAAACACACAGTAGATTTTAGTAGTAGGCAAGGGGTTTACATAAGAGATTACAGCATTCCCAATAAAGCTAGCTGGTCACCTGAAATAATTACTGAAAGACTTGGAGCGAAAACGTATTTATGTAATCTAAACGATAGTAATCGCATAATTAAGCGACATACCGATCAACTAAGAAAATCTAATGAAGATTTGCAGGAACCCGAAAACATCTCGCACACAGTGAAACATAGTCGTAGTCCAGAAACAAAAACTGAAAGTAGTGTGGAGGTTTCATCTCGGGTCGAAACAAACGATGTAACACCTAAAAGAATTTTAAGGCCACGTAAAATTGGCAAGATTTAAAATAAAAAATAAAAAAGAGGGAGCGTGTTATATTGTAAGACATCGATAGTTTTAAATTAGATGTTAAGAAAAATGTTAAGCAACAATATGAATTATAATGTAACAATCTGGCAACACATGAATTATAAAAGAAGTAGATAATAAGTAACCAGAAAAATAAAGATTTGAATTCTAGCCGCGTGCAAGACACGAAAATATGTAAGACGTGTAATTTTTGGAAATAAAAGTTTTATCATCAGATTTTAAAGTAAGCGCAGTAGACGAAAGTTAAAAAATTATCTTATTTAGAAATGCTGCATCAGAAAACCAACAACTTTTTTTAATGATACAGTTTTTACTTTTATTGAATCACATACGAAAATGTTTACAATAATTTTAAGCCCGAGTATGAAGGAGCAAACAAACAACACAATATACAAACATACAGAAGAAAGAAACACAAAACAACAGTTTGCACAATGGTTGTTGTGTCTCTCTACCATACCACTATTTAATTCTCTAATTTATATTTTACCCTAGAGGTATGCGACTTATATGTCTGCAATAAAAATTAAAAAACACAAATTTACTTAGTGATTTTATTTTTAAGCTTTATTAGTAATAAGAAGCTATGCCCGCCACGTCGTAGGCGCCCTGACAATATTTTATTCGATTTTGTTTTAAGACTTTTACTTTTATAGTGCTTCAGTTATGGTTTATGTATTTTCCTTTTATAGAGGTACCCATCCCTGGATAAGATTCTTAAATTTAGATAAAATTATTATAGAGTTCTGTAAATAGTGTTTAAAATATCCTACTGACAAAAATAAAAAGTGCTGGCAAGTTTGCAGTACTTTTTAATCGGTAAAATTGCGTATTGTAAAAATACAAATCAAATGCAAATTTTATTCAATTGGCTCCTAATGTTGCGCAATAGTTTTCAAAATATCCCAGTTTTAAACTGAAAACTGTAGTCCCTTTAAACCGGAAATGAGATTTTTTTGCGGAAAAAAATATCCTCCTCACTAAATTTCCTTAAAATCCATCCCGTAGTTTTTACGTGATGCGAACACAAATGAAAAACTGACAGACGGAAATGAATTACTATTTTATTATATGCATAGATTATATGTATAGATTATATGTATAGATTATATGTATAGATTATATGTATAGATATAGATTAAAGTAATAACATTATTTTATTTTTTTAAGATGTAACAGCGGTCATAGTATTTACCCTCTCTGTAAATTTTAAAATATAAAAACCCAATAGATAGACCCTTTGTTTGACGGACAGACAGTAGGCATTTATTAATTTTTTAATAAAGAAATTAAAGAATTGAATAATAAATTTAACAATTTAACAAGTTTTCTAAACTTTGTTCAACATGGTCACCTTATACAGGATCCGGCAGAAATAACTCCTCGATTAGAAAGTAATATTAAGCTGACGAGAGATGAAGCAGAGTTGTGGGGGCGCGTCTTTGAATAGCTGCATAGGTGGTGTTTTTACTGTACATCATGGCGTGGTCGGGTGAACATCATGCGTTTAACAGTTTCTTAAAAATTGTGGATCTCCTATTCAACGCATCTTTCGTGTTAGCTATTCACTCGGGACTCTGTCCCCGATAAGAAACCAATTGTGTTTCCAACAAAATGGAGCTACAGCCCATATAGAGCGGCATTTGAAGGAAATGTTCCCTGGACACGTCATCTCTTTGCGTGGTGACACTAACTGGCCACCACCTTCGTTTTTTCTCTGGGGCTATTTAAATACAAGGTTTACGGACATAGTCCTCATATTTTACAAACCCTAAAACAAAGTATTAACACGAAAAGTTGAAGCCATTTCATGACCCGTAAAGTAATGGACAACTTCGAAGGACGACTAAACCATTATGTCACAGTGGTGGAAACCATTTGAGAGATGTATTGTTTAAAAAGTAAAGTAATTAAAGTAATTGTTACATATTCTTAAACAGTACGATCTGTACTTTTAGTTAACAAAAATAAAAAACTTTGTACCTCATTTCTTTTTGTTTTTATTTGCTTCCCTAATTTAGGAGTTTTTTCTGGCGAACACTGTATAAAGTGGCCAACTTGAAAAAATTTCAGAAACTTGTTTTTCTATCCGGTTGTACCTCGATACACAGCCTTTTTACAATGATATTTTAGTGAAGCGTATGGCATGTTAGAAATTTAAAATATTGGTTTACATTTGCAATATCTTAAATCTACTATCTGCGACGCATAATGTTTGCGAATAAAGCAACAAAGAATGGATTTACGGCAACCATTAATACTTGAACTAGTTTTTGGTTTACTAGAACTGTTAATCTTAATGTGGAGTACTCTAGTTTATGAAACCATTTTGAAGGAAGAAGGTTATGAAGAATTGTTTATATATTTTTTTTATACCGTTAACCACAGGTGGAAAGGGTATAACTTAAAAGGCACATGGGGGGTCAATATGAGGAAATTTTTTTTTGTAAGGATTTATTTTTGCTTTAGTCTGACCATTCTAGCTCAATAAAGATTGCAGAAAGGTCTTAAATATAACAAAAAATTTTCAATAAAATTTTTAAAAAAATATTTTTACAAACAATTTTCGAAAAATTAAAACAAAAATTTCAATATTTCTTTAAAAATGAAAATCATGACTGTAACATAACATATATTTAATATTAAGAATATACATATGTATGTATGTGTGTATATAGAGTAACATATTTTTTTAAATGCGTTTGATTTTTAAATAGCTAAGATCTCTGTTTTAAAACCTAGGATACGGACTACAAACTGTCTAAAATAAAATACACACGTTTATAGGTAAACGATTATTTTGAAGCCAGCAAAGCTACATGGCTACGCGACCACCGTTGTGGCTATCGTCAACTTAGGCTAATTTCTATTTTATTCAACAAAAGAAAATGTCACAAAATTGTAAATTACAAATTCATATACAAACAAAAAGTTTTGGAGGAAATATTTATAATTTTTTGAAAAAGTTATTTAATTTTATAAAATCAAAATAAGTATTTCTACAACAATGTCAGAGCTTTCGATGTAGCTGTCGTCTTCAATATCATTAAGTAGCTGACACCACGGCGACAATTGTAGCCAACGGAATTTGTTTTCATTTGTCTTCTATTTCTTTAAAGCATGAATAATGATTTTTTCTCATACGACTTTATTTAGGTAAAGAGTCAACAATATGGATAATGCTGTACATGTCTGTATAAATAAAATCACTGTGGTGAAGGGTATAGAAGATTCGGCACGGCCGAATATAGCAATTTTACTTGTTATAATTAAATGTTATTTTATTAGTGATTTCACTAAACAAATAAAATTCTGGGAAAACTGAATAAAAACCACCACAAATTATAGTTCACAACTAAAATGGAAGAAAATGGAATTATCACATATTTGGATGCAAAAATATGTCGAATAAAAAACAATATAAAATAAAATAACTGACAAAGAGAAAATAGAGAAAAAACGTTTCATAATTGAGAGTTTACATATTCAACAAAACAATGAATCACAAAAAGTAAACTGACAATATAAGCGCGAGCTATAGCGTGGCCCTTAAGTATAGTTTTAAGCAAACTGTGATGTGCAATACACCTAATTCTGTTTTTACACGGTAGATTGGTTTCAGAAAAATCAGTGTAAAAAAAGACATTGATCATATACAAAAATAGGTGATTGCTTCCTCATCTCTAAAACCTATTAAAATTAGTGAAAAACTAGAATTTTTTAAGAACAAGAAATCATGTTTATTTTACTAAATCATATAGGTAATGTGTATTTATGTGCATCTTTAGTGTATGATGAAGACTTAATAGATAGTTTCGTTCCAGAATAATTGCCTAATTGAATTAAAATTTTTTTATAGTTCTTACTGTAGCTTCATTTAAACCTAACATTTCGCTGAGAGATGTTGAGCCTTCTCCATTTCGAAGGCGATCTAAAATTTCAATTTTGTATTCTAAACAAATGGCTTTACGTTGTAGTTTTTTATTTGTAGTATTCGTCGTCTTCTTGAAGATATGCATTGATAGTTTACAAAATATTAACACATTTCAATTGCACTAACAAGTAAAAATGCTTGTATGCACAAAAAGGGAATTCCTCAAAATTTTTGATATAAAAATATTTCGCTAAACTTAAATTTTACAAATAAAATCTAAGCCCAAATGATTTTGAATCGTGCTAAATGGAATAAAATTGTGTAAAAAAAAATTATTTTTTTAGTTTCAAACCGTGTTAAATCAAAACCGTGTAAAAAAGACCGTGTAAAAAAAGAATTGGGTGTGATTTTAAATGTTTGTTATGTGTCCAACTTTTTTATTGTTTTATTTATAAATGCAATTATTATTAATTTATTGTAATTTCCTTTTATTGTTGTTTATATATGTATGTGTATTTGTATAATAATATTTTGTTTCTTATCAAATTTAGACGAAATCATAAATAACAAAGCGATATCCAACTGAAATGTCAAAAACCTAAGTCTTTTGTAAAAATACCTAAGTCTAAGAATGTATTGGTAGAAAAATTTGTATAAGTATTTGTTTTTAAAAATATTTCCCCACAGCAACTAAAGTGCAAATAGTTGTATAAAATGTTTTGTATAAAAAAATTTTACAATCAATTTTAATGTTAAAATTAAATATTTTTTTGTATTGAATATTTTATTGTTGTTTTTATTAATCGAACTATTTATTTTGCATACAGATGAAATTTTAAGTCAAGCTTAAGTTCCTTTTATTCTCTCTAAGAAAGAATAAATCAAATTACAAATTTGGTGATATTATTAAAGAAAAATTTGGAAAAATTAATTTTTAGACACCAGCAGAGCGGAATGCACATTTTTTAGACAGCTACCTCCGTCATCACTACTACTCTTCGGGTAGTAGTTAGTTGTGAGCATCATCTATTTAACCAACTAAACTCAGATAAAGGAATACGAAAAAATTGTATTCAATCATTAATCGTCAGGTGGTGAGAACGAAGTCTACATAGAGACAAAAATGCCTAATAGAATCAAAAGGATTTTCTCTATGAAATACTTTTAGGCTAAGGGGTATTCAAGCAGAAAGAAGGGAAGTTTCTTTCGAAGATATTCCTTATTATTTTAATGTGGTAAATCTTTTTAATTTTATCAAGAAGGGAATTCAATTAAATCAATAAAAAAATTGTTACTCACAATTTTTTACATATTTCTGAAAAAAAAAAAACAATCCATAGAGAAAATCTTTTTGTTTCTATTAGGAGTTCTTCTGAATTATATAAAAAAGGGATTTCTTATTAATTTCATTAGCCTACCTGATTGATTTTTTCAAAAAAGTATTCCTTATTGCTTTCATTAGGCTACCTAATTGATTTTTTCAAAAAGGTTTTCCTGATTGAATTCATTATGTTCCTATATGATCACGTGTAAATCATCTTTTCAATTTTTTTAATAAGGATATCTTCTTTATTATATTAGCTTTCTTGTTACTTCGTTTATATAAATAAATCGTTTATATAAAAAACTGTTTTCAAAACATAAAATATACATTTGGTGTAGGGGCTAAGTGCTCACCCACAAAACGAAGCACACCAGGTTCGAACACTGGCAGAGGACGAACAAATTTTCACCATGGTTTTTCGGGTTTTAAAAATTAAGTGGATTAAACCCCCTCAAGACAATCCATCAGAAGAAGCTTCCTCACTGACCTTTCCCCTGGAAAAATATAAGATAATTTATGGCAAAATGTTGTCAGGCAGCCAACACAAAAAAAGTAGAAAGAATCAAAAATTAATTAGCAAAAAATTTTAAGAAAAAAATTAAAAAAGCTTATAATAATATAAATAACTAAAAGGAGAAGTTTTTAAATTGTTTTCAGTTTTTTATTTTGTAAATTTTTTGTTAATTTTTTTGTTTTTATAAAAAAAACAAGATAGCCTGATAAAATCAAGAAGAATACCTTTTTGAAAAATACAAGAAGAATACCTAAGAAAATCCTAAGTCTTCTAGATTTTTTCAAAAAGGTTTTCCTTATTAAAATAATAAGACTTGTTTCTTAAAAAAAACCGTAGAGATATCTTGTAAATTTTGTTCTTTTTATTAGGTGTTTAGACACTGTTTTTTCTGTGTGTACCACTACTTAAAGCTTCCCTCTTGTTTAATATTTTACCATCTTATATTTGTTGTTGCTTCAGCCAACCTTCGGTAGCAATGAAAGCTACTTTTTTATTTGTTTTCTTCCAACATTCGTTTTTAGATAATAATAATACTAAAGAAGTTCATAAAACCTAATATTTAAGTGCTTTGATATTTTAACAGATATTTTGCCGATTTAAAATTTTTTTTTAGGTTTTGCTGATGTTTACCCCATTTTGAAGATTTTATATGTAGATTTTCTGGCAATACATTGTAGATGTTATAAAATCATTCCGTATTATGCTCGTAATGCATCGTACCTCCTCTTAAATTTAAATGGTTATCTCTGCTTTACACTTTTGCTCGTTCTTTTTGGAAAACTTTACATTTTATATGATACAAAATTGCATTTATTTATGCAACATACATATATGTAGGATTTGATTACCCATTAAAAGAAAAAAAAAAACACGTTAGGTGTTTTTGATTTAATTTTATTAATTAATTAATTCATAATTCATAATTTATTTCTTATGCATAATTTTGCATAATTTATTTATTTTACACTTATGAGTTGTTGCTCATTTGCTGGGTACTTATGAACTAAACTAAAATTATTCTTTACATAGCTTAAATCAATATTCTCTCTCTTGTCTGTACGTCTGCGTTTGTCCCGTTGTTCTGCTTGTGCGTAAGTCTGTCATTAGTCTTAACCCTCTTAGGATCGTTTGGTCCGTCTGGTGTTCATTCCTACATATATGTATATGGTTACTATTAAACGCTTTTGATTTTTTGCTCGATATAATGCTATTAAAAATATTGGGTGAAACCGATCATACATCGATTTATTGGCCTGTTAAAACTTTTAAATCAAGTTAGTGTCAATTAACTAAATGTTTAAAAAGTCTTTTTTGCTATGGCTCAGTTAAGAACGAACAACAATTTTTATGTTTTACCAGCATCAATGTTATTATTTTACTGAAATTTCTCACGTTCTTGCCTTTTTTTCCTCCTTTTGTATATAAAAACATTGCATCACATTGACCTAAATTATTGTTCCAAAAAAAAAAAAAAAAAAAAAAAAATACCTAAAAAAAACACATGAATTTCCACTGCAGCATGAGTAAGCAGACGGCAATATGCAAAACATCGCTGTGTAGTAAAAAAAGGGAAAATGTATAAAAATAAGAATAAAAAAGAATAACAAAAAATAATAGCATCATCATCTTTCTTCGTTCACAAATAATGTGATAGAGAGAAGTTTGCTGTTGTATTTTTATTTTTTACTTTGTAAAATGCATTTTTATGCCAGATTTATTTAGAAAAGTTTTATTTCCTTTTAGTAGAACCCTTCACCTCGCTTGACAACTTCTCAACAGTTGTATACGTCTTAATGTGTTTTTGAGTTAGTTATTTTATAAATGCATGTGGTTTTTTTACTTTAGGGGAAAAACTGTGTGGTATGTGGTTACATAAAAATAAAATATGTATTACATGTAGAAAAACCATCAACATTTTTCTTAAATATTAGGAAAATGAATTTATAATAATTTTGTAATGTAGGACTTCATTTTTTTTTTTTGTTATTGGGTTTGTTTCCATTCATAAAGTCGAAGTTAACATTACAAAAAATATACTCTCTGAATTGGTTTATTTAAATGGAAAATATTTTTATTAAACATTTTTTCGACTAGTTACATACATACATACGTGTAAAGATAGTTGAAAGTAGTGTTTTACATTTCTCACTCTATTTAATTTTTCGAGAAAATAAAACGCAAATTTTTTTTCTGGAGCATTCTCGAGATTTCTTGAGAAAATAAGTTATTAAAATAAAATAACTAATCTCTCTATATATAAAACTAATCTCTCTATATTATAAACTGAACTCCATATTTTTATTATACATCAAAATAAAAATTACTCGTAACAAAGTAAAAATAAATTCTTCAAGTTTTACAAAAATATATAAATTTAATCTTTTTTGTGATTTAAAATAATGTTTTAAGAAACACAGAGCATCAAAAGTTTAAACTACCATCATTGTTTTTTTTTTTTTTGCAATATAAGCTGTTGCAATAGAAGAATTCCGCTCATTTTGAGTTGAAATTGTTTTAATGGTCAGAAGTGCTTCTAAAAAATTTTGCAAATTTGAGGTTCTCTTCCCATTTGCTTCAAATATTTTAAATTCGTTTGTTAATGATTGAAATTTGTCAGCACTCCGACTTTCATATTCGTTTAATCTTTTTGTAATTCCAAAATTTATTTGTTCAGATACTAAAGTATAATCCCTCCTCTTAGACATATCCTTCCTAACTGCTTTAAGGAAGTCTCGACTTAAATTATTTTTTCTGAAGTTGTAAACAAAACCCTGAGAGCTCCTGCTGTAGATAATAGTGTAGAGTCATCTCGGCTAAGAGTTGCAATTGAAATCCGATTTTTAATATTATTTTAGCAACCTCAATATAGCCGTCAATCCACAAAGTACTCAAATTTAATTTAATCAATAATGCTTTTTTTGATTGGGCCGATGATTTTAGTATTGCATCTAATAGAACAATTTAAGATTACCATTAGCTCTTTTTTCTTTTTTTCCACTACATATTTTTGTAATATAGCATTTTTAACGGGGAAGTTTTCAGACATTTTTGATATTTTTAGAATAGATTTAATAGCTTTTTCGATTTGGGATTGTTTATAAACATCAATGTCTTCCACAACTTCTATATCAGAATCAACATCGGAGTTATTATTTTAATTTTCTAAATATTGCATTTTAGATTCATTATCCATCAAATTCCAGTTCCTCGTTACAAGCAAATTTAACAAAAAAGAGCAACAAAGCTGGTTAAATTGAAAAGATAATCTTACAAATTTCTGCATTACAGCCTCATCACTCATTGTAGCTACTATATCGTCATAAAATATGATGTTAAATGACTTTAATTTTTCTTTTACTAATTGCAATGCTTTTTCAACAGGGCAACTACCAACGACAGGAACCATCCCTAAATTGTCTGAATATTTGTTATTATAGTAAAGGTGTACATCCATATATCTTTTATTTTTCACGCTGGTCCATTCATCAATTTACTGAATTTTTACCATTATCTACGTGTTTAATTCTTTTTTAATTAACTGTTGTTTTATCTCTTTATAAAAGTTCAGCATTAATTGCATCACTTTGCCACTCATAGATGTTCTAATGAATTCACTTTTAGTAATTCTGTGAAAAGATATTCCATCAACAGCTGCTTACTTTTGCATTTTGTAGGTGGTTTGAACATCATTGTTTTCTTCTCTTTTATACTCATGTACACCTTCAGGATGCCTATGTAGACCAATAGTCGCCAAACCTTTGCATAAAATATTTTTGTTTAATATTTTTACTGAAATATTTTACTACCTTATATTTGACGTTGCTTTAGCCAACCTTCGATTAGCAATGAAACAAATATAAGGTTATAAAATATTAAAGTAAAAATAATAAACAAGAGGGAGGCTGTAGGTAGTGGTAGACTTCGTTCTCACCAACTGACGATTGATGTGTGAATACAGTTTTCTCGTATTCCTCTATCTGAGTTTGGTTGGTTAAATAGATGATGCTTACAACTAAACGCTACCCAAAGTATATAGGTACGAAGAGTGCTCGTGACGGACGTAGCTGTTTAGAAAATGCATTCCATTCTCCTGGTGTCTATAATTAAATTTTATTAATTATTCTTTCTTAGAAAGAACAAAAACGAACTTAAGCTTGACTTCAAATTTCATCTGTATGTAAAATTAGTAGTTCGACTAATAAAATTTTTAATATTCCATATTTAGTTAAATAAAATACTAAAAACTATTGTAAAGCTCTGTAAAAGGTTTTTAAAATATTTTAATAACAATGTAGTTCCATAAAGTAAAAATACAAATCAAATTTTATTCAATTGGCTATTTGGCAGTAAGTAACTCATATTTTGTCATTATTTTAAAACCGCGCCATTTGTAACCGTGTTTAAAATATCCCGCTTTCAATTCGGATTTTAAATTTTTTACTTTTATAGTATGTAGTGTATAAATTGTTTATGTGTTTACATTATATAAGATAACCAGCCCTGGGCAACTAATTAGAATATTGCGGTTTATGCTTTGCAAAAATTCTAAAATTTATATATAATTCTACAATTATCGTAAAGTTCTGTAAATAGTGCCAAAATTTACCGCTTAAAAAATGGTTTATTTTATTAATTTTAAATTATATTATTAACTTTAAATTATCATTAATTTCACCATTTTGTTTCTATTTTCTTTCAAATTTGATAAATATATAGGAAAAAGAGTACCCTATGAACAGAGGTACTAAAAAACCTTCTCACAAAATTTTATTAAATTTCATTTAAAAGTGTTTACGTGATGAGATCACAACAGACAGTCAAACAGACAGACAGACTGATAGACAGTTTAAAAAATCCAAAGTGTGTCTTGTGTACATATCGATTAAGCAGCAACATAATTTTTCAAAAAATATTTCATATACAAAAACATTCCTTTACAGTTGTATTAGTTATATGTATATATGTATGTACATGTGAATAGAAAACCATTTGTCTCATTCTACTTCCGCTCCTGTTTATAAATTCAGAATTAGTTGTTTGTACGAAATCTATACTCTAAACACATGAAAAGTTTTAACCCCGACATCCAAAATCAATGTAGCATTGTTATCTTTTTCAATTGTTACTTTATTTCTCTGCAGTCACACTTTTTTTTATCAGCAGAGTAATGGCACAACCATTTATTTAGTTATTAGCAGAAAAGTATACAAACTGTTTTAAAATCACTTGCCAAGTTCTTGTTTATATACAAAAGAAAAAAACTTTATACTGTTGATCACAAAATATGCAGTTTACTATGTCACTATATCACTGCAAAAGTAGGAAAACAAATCGTGGTTATAAAAAGGTTCTATTTTTTAGCCTTTATGAAAAATAAATACATTTATCTCACATAAAGTTCTCTGTATCTTGGTTTATTAGGTAAAGGGTGTTTTTTTAGGAATGGACAACTTTATTAAGAAATACTGATATTATGATACTGATATTATTTTGTGTACTTTGCTGGCATTGAAAAACTCTTGTATATTTTCCTTACTCTAAATGTGACAGTTAAGCTTAACAAAAATACTAGAAAACCTCTAAAATATGAATCTACGAATGCTAGTATTTTAAAAACTGAAAATCTTTCAAAACCTGAAACTCATCCATTCCGTTAGCTCATATCATTATTTTTTACAAGACGTTTTATGAGATATTTTCTATATATCAAGTAATTTATGCAAACGATGTTGTCCCTAGAAATCCAGTCGAGGCTACGAATATGAGGGGTATCCTGAAGAAACAATAATTTATAATTGATATAAAGATTTTTCTTATGATGGCTTAATATATTATACAATTCCCTTTAGCACTCCAAACTTAATAACATCAAGAATTTTCTCTTCATCAGTGGACCTATACGATTAGTATATTGGTTGCCCACTTGGTTCTAATTCTAACGCCAAACAAAGCAGGACTTAAAAAAACATGTGCTGTCTTGTTAGTCTTCTCCAGAAGAAGACTGAAGAGACTGCCTGTAGATTGCTATATTTTCTGAGAAGAAACCAAAGAAAAACATGGTTGAGGTAACCAGAGCAATATATTATTATGATTGATTTATATGGTTGTAGTCAAATCATATTATTATGTTAGAACCACATTATTGTCTACCTTAGAAATAATATTGTAAAATATAAAATTGTATTATGAAATAAATAAATAAATATAGTGAGATTAATAAATCTATATAACTTATTCAAATTGCAAACGCTTGCTTAGCCTCAGTCAGTCGGTTTTTAATATCTTCACTACAGCCATCGGAAGTAGCTGTAATGCTGCCGAAGTAGAGATGGAGTAATGCTGCCAAAAAAGGTGTGACATCTTCAAGCTGTTTCCCCCTGATTATAAGCGATAACCATTCATTATATTGTAACAGATTGATTTTGTTTTCTAGGTATTTATTTTCAGTCCTGTATTCATTTCTTTAGCTGTAATGCTATTTAACATTGGTTTTATGTCTTCTTGATTATGTGACAGTAAATAAATGTCATCAACACAGTCGAGGTCTATTTCTTTGAGCCATGCCTATTGTGATCTTAGCATGGAATTCATAGAGTGACTCATTTTAACATCATTTAAGCTCGATATTGAACAGTATGGGGGATAAGACACACCCTTGTCTTACACTTGTTTTAAAGCTTACTTGATCTTCATGGAGCACTGAGCAAGTTGCATCCATATACAAATATTTCACGGGTCTGACTAATTTATCTGGAACTCCTTTACACTGCATCGCCATTGTAAAGTGATAAAGTGAGTCAAATGCATTTTGAAAATCCATAAATAAAAATACAAATTCTATTGACATTCAGCTGTCTACTCAGTTTTATGCGAAGACTGTGATGTGGTCTATCCAAAATCTAGTTGGCCTGAATCCTGCTTGTTCTAATATTAATTCATTCTCTGCCACCACATGGGAAATATTTAATTATCTAAAATATACATGGCGCTTTAGAAATATTGTAAATAAGGGTTAGAAACATAATTCATATTAACGAGCCAAACTTGTGTGGTAGCGGTAAATTGGTAATACAATTTTAAGAATTTTTTTTTTTGACAGAACAAATTTGGGGTTTAAATAGCTATTTGTCTATCTTTATGCAAATTCTTCAATAGAAAAGAAAATATTCAGAGGTTTGTCATTTAGTACCCAACAGGTCGAATTTTTTTCGTAATTGTATCCCATTTTAGAACACTTTATTTTTAACTAAATAATAAAACTTGTGGTATTTGCAAATGGTGATGCCATATCTATTACGTGTAATTCACTGTAGCGTTAAATAAATAAACATTAAAACAGTTACTTGTGTTTGGATTTTAAGCCAAAAATATTTTTTGAATGTTGGCCAATTGGGCAAAATCCCAAGTCTCATTAAATAACCAAAAGTGGCTGGTCTCTTCTTATGCAACAAAAAAAATTAAATGGATGTTTTGTGAAAAATTTAATTTATTTTTGTAAGCCTAAACACTTTTGTACGTGACTCAACTTAAAATATTTGGGCATATTATACATAAAAAAATGCTTTAAGACTAACAATTTTAAACTTTTAAATTCATATTTCTATAACATATTAATATTATTTGAAACATTAAAAGATGTACCATTTGGTTGGAAAAAACTTAATAAATATAATAAATCTTATTTGGTATTTGTTATAAAACTTCAACTCAATTTTTATTCACATTCAATGTGAAATATTGCAAAATATCCTAAAAGTTATGAAGCAAAAGTTGTTTAGTTTAAAAGTGTAGCATATGTTGGGTATAGTAAAATGTTGTAATAAATAGAAGTTCAACAATCTAAATAAATATATTTTTAATCATATTTTTTGAACTGAATGCATCAATAATACAGTTATACTAAATTTTCAACGTGGCTTGAAAATAATGTGTTTAAATTGAAAGCGCTCGCCAGATGTACCAAACCAACAGCCAATGACGACGATCTTTGTTTATTTACAGGAGGAATAAATCCAATAATTTTAAATATTTTTCTATATCTTTTTTCCGCAAATATACCTTATTTCCAAGAGAAAGTGGAGAAAAAGCAGTGGAACAACGTAAATTTCCTGATATGCATACTTTAAGGCGGGATATTTTAAACACCGTTTATAGAGCCTTACCATAATATTTACAATTCTAGAATCTATATATGTATATAAAGCACAAAATGTGTTCTTTTGTTGGAAAGCTATAGCTGCCTACACCAGTAAACCGATCTTTCTGAAATTTTGTTACTAGATAAACTGTTGCTGTACCCTATGTACTTATTTTTTTGATATTCTAAGTGGCCATGGCACTTCTAATACAAACTAAATATTTATTATCGTGTAGCTTGGTAATAGGAATAGGCGGCACCTTGAAATTTTGCACCCGTAACCGCTTTATTAACATACATAGTTTCGAGAAAGATAGACTGGATTAGAGTAGTGGGAATGGTACCTCCCATACAAAGTGAAAAAATATTATCCTGTATCTAGAGAACTGAATTAGGTGGCACCTTGGAATTTCGCACCAGTAACCCCCATATTAACGTACATAGCCAAGCTAAACACAGACTGAATTGGAATAGCAGGCGTGGTATCTCCCGTACAAAGTGAAAAATTATTAGTGTGTTCCTGGCGAACTACAATCGCCAGAGCCTTGAAGCTTTGCAGTGGGCGTGGTCCTCCTATACAAAGTGAAAAATTATTATCCTCTATCTAGAGAACTGTACCGCCTTGGAATTTCGCACCAGTAACCATCATATTAAGGTACATAGTTTAGCTAAATATACGCTGAATTGGAATAGTGGGTGAGGTACCTCTCATACAAAAGGAAACAATATAATCGTTTCTGGCGAATTACAATAAACAGCTCGGCAAATAGATACGTATAATTTACCAAAATTGGTACAGTGGGCATGGTACCTCCCATACATGCGTATACTCCAGAAAAACATAGGTTGCATTGCGATAGTACCATACATAGTACAACATTATGATCCTGTATCTAGATAACTGCAATAGGTAGCTTCTTGGAATTTTTCATCTGTAACCCTGATATTTAAATACATTTCGTAGAGAAAAACAGACTGAATTCAAATGGTAGGCGTGGCACAGTGTAATAAATTATTATTCAGTAGCTAGAAAACTGCAATAGATAGAGCATTAAAGCTTTGCACGAGTAACCCCTATGCTAACGCAAACGCATAGTTTACCAAAATACAAACTGGATTGGGTCGGTACCTGCTATAGAACTATAATAGATAGAGTCTTGAAACTTTGCACAAGTTACCCTCAGAGTAATGTGCATGGTCTATTAAAAATACAGACTGGATGTAGACAGTAGGCTTTGTACCTTCCATAGTAAGTGAAAAGTTATTATCGTGTGCTTATATAACTTCAATAGGTAGAGTCTTCAAACTTTGCGCAAGTATCCCTCATACTAATTTGCACAGTGTAGAAAAATACAGACTGGATTAGGATAATGGTAATGGTACCTCACATAAAAAGTAAAAACTTATTATTATTGTGTTAATATGTATAGTCTAGCAAAAATAGATTGGATGGGAACAGTGCATATCAACTAAAACATTTTTGACGCGACAATAGCGTGCGTTTTGAAATTAAAGGTTGGCCATACTTTTTATCCAAGTGTTTATTGTATTTTTTGTGAAAAGGTAGTCTATATATAAAGCACAAATGTGTTTGTTTGTCGGAAAGCTATAGCTGCCATCACCGGTGGACCGATCTTCCTGGAATTTTAAGTTTATTATGAGATATACAATTATTAAAATAGGAAAGTTATTTTTTTTAAATTTTACGTAGGCGTGGCACTTGGTAACTATTATAGGTAGAATCTTGAAATTTTATTCAATGGACTGCAGACTGGATTAGAGTAGTGGGTGTGGTACCTTTCATACCTCTATCAAAATACAGACAGAAAGTTAAATAGGTAAAGTATTGAAACTTGCACAAGTAACTCTCATACTAATGTAAATAGTTTAGCAAAACACAGAATGAATTGGGTGAGTGGGCGAGGTACCTCTCATGCAAAAGTAAAAATTAATACACATAGTCTAGATTGAATGGGAACAGTGGGCACCGTACCTTAAATAAAAACTGAAAAACTTTTGTTGTGTAACTAGGGAACTTTAAATGGGTAGAATTTTTAAATTTTTACTTTGTTTACCAGTTAAAGCTTTGTGATTAGGACGTGAGGACCATACAAAGGAATTATCCTATATATTGTGAATCCAATAGTGATACACTCGACATTCGTAACAATTAAGCTGAATATACTTTTGAGAAAATACATAGATTAGATCAGTAAATGTAGTAAAACAGTTAAAAAAGAGTTGTAGGAAGGTTAATGTAAAAATTTTTCATATAAAACTCAAATCGTGCTCGAATAAAAAAAGTGTACCTCGGTATACATCTCGAGAAGCACCTTACAAAATATGATATAGATGTAATTCTGAAATACACTGGCTAATTTGACAATGGCTCTTCCCTTAGCTTTCTTTGCAAGCTTATACTCTACCTTTGATTAAAACATAATTTCGCAAACATGCGTGTGTATGAAATATATCCAAATCGTATGGCTTGCAACAACGAGTCTACATTCATAAAGGTTTTCTTGGTCGAACATCCGAGCAATGAGTCCCAAATGATAGCAGCAACCATTTTTTATGTAATTCAGGGATCACATAATCCAAAACTATTTTCCCTTATTGCAGAGCTGGAAACGAAGATAAAAACCTGTTTTGAATGATTCAAAGTGCTCTTAATTATCACGTATTTAGGATTTTGATCCTGTCTTTTCGTATGGCTAGTGAAGCTAGGAAATACAAAAAAAAAATACCGTTATGGGGTGTTTTTGAAACTATTCGGGAGTTGTGGTATTTACATAGATTAGGGGGATACAGAAGCAGACGACCAATATCTTTTGACCTTGTTTGTTCCTCAGTTAGTTTTGGTATCCGAATGGTAACATGCGACTAAACTTTCATTGAGTATCGTGCAGTCAACAGCCGTTTACTGTCGACTGGCGAATGATACATGTCACATTCTTCCTCATCACATAGTCTATGGGAATTTCTAACACTTGCCTAAGGCTAAGCAGAATTTACATTTAATAAGTGTCTGCCCGTGGTGGACAACCTTAATGTTAGCCAGTCTGCTGGACATGTGCTCTGCTGCAAGTATCGCCTTATCGTGATTTTCAACTTGGCTAGATAAATTTTGAAGTTTCCGTAACCTGTCACTAACGCAGTTAACTATTCGTAGGCACCCATCCAAGCACCTTATTGGTCTATGTGCTAACTTGTAGTAGCCTTTAGTGGGAATCTAACCCACAATGCCGGACTGATAACTGGAACACTAGCTACTAGCGATTTACCGATTTACATAGATACTAATACACAATTTTTTTTCATATTTTGTGTGAGCAAACTTCAATAAGTAACTGATAAAAGAGGAGTGCTTCGGTGGGCTGGTTGGTAATGTACTACTCTGTAAGCCTAGGTTGTGGGTTCGATTTCCACCAAAGACTCTGGGGTTCCACTACAACGAGTAAAGGTCTTCATTACTATTCTCGATAAATTAATGTGGAATATACAACAAATAAAAAATAAATAATAATTTGTCAATGGAAACCAAAATAATTAAATTGGAAATAAGGCAAAGGAAACCAAAATATAATAAACATAGTCAATTCAATGCAGAGAGTTCGTCTAGGGTTAAATAAGTTTTGCAAAGATATATATATAATTTAAAAATAGTTTCGACTTCTATTTGGTTTCTTGTAAATGTCAGGGCGTTCTCTAATTTAGGGATTCCCATATTCAGGGTCAGTAGTTTCTGAATCTTGAAACCCTGGAATTTCCGGAATCAATTTTTAAGTAAAGTTATAAATTAATTTAGTAAAGTTATAAATTAATGTGCCGTTTCTGTACAGTAAGCGACCAAATTGTCTACGAATTTTGTACGAAAAGCACTCAACTTTATGAGTGATTCCTATACAAATTATCTAGACGCCTGTAATACAGAAACAGCACATAAATTATGGTTAAATATCTGCTAATAAGCCGACTTAGGTATAAGAAAAAGATAAACATACTTACATTGCAAGGTAAATAAGCATGAGTTCCAGCTTGGCTAGTTATTGTTTGATAGTCATCAATGGTTGGAGGTGGTTTTAATGTGGTCGTTGCAATTTTACGACGTCGTGTTGTAGACTTTAATGACGCTTTTGACGTTGACGTCGTTGTTAATCCTGGTGCTATTGTTGGCATATCTTTAATTGCTTCTGTTGTTATGACAGCGTATGCTGGTGATATATTAAATGGTAATGCTGATGACGTTTCATTTATTGGTAATGTTGTCGTTGTCGCTGTTATATTTACTGTTGTTTTAAATGTTTGATTCATAGCCATATTTTCGTGTGCTAAAGAATTATTTCTTTTGAAATCATGTTTTGATTTCAATACATTTCCTCTAACATCAGTATATTTTTCAGTGCTATTAGAAGAGGTCTTCATAGATTTATTATCATCAAGTGGTGATTTTTCTGTTGATATTATGCCTGCCAAAGACAATAGAGTATCTCGTTTTAAGCTACTACTACTAAAACGATTACTGCTGCTGAACATATTGAGGTTGTTATTCAATATTTTCATGACTGGTGCTGACACTTTTAAAGCAGCGCTTTTATATGGTAAATACGATAATCCACTATTGCTGTCAAACAAGTAGTTTTGGTTTGTTTCTAATGGGTTTATTGTTATTGTCGCTGCTGTTGTTTGATGACTCTTGTTCAAGCTCTTAATTGTTGTTGTTTCAGTATTAAGGGTATTTTCTGCTTGACTACTGCCATCATATTTATTATGTTGTATCATATTGGTACTGATACTATTTGCAACTGTTAGTTCCCCTAATGTTTGCGTATCTTTGTAATAATTCGCAAAGGGGTTCGTCGCAGATGTTGCAATAAGAGAAGTTTTCTCTGTCAGTTTAAGATTTGATAGCTTTTCTTTATTTGCTACTTCAATTTTGGCAGTATTTTCTAGTAGAGGTGATTTTTCGATTTTACTACTTTTATTTTTTAAATTATTCATGCTGCCATGTACTATGATGGGTTGAAAATGTTCTTGAGCACTAAAGCTATTGTTTTTGAAATCTGTTGCAAATAATTTAGTTTGTTGCTCTTGTTTTTGAAGTTCATCTTGTAGTTTTGAAGTTATTGTTGCCCCTAATGCTGTAGTCATATTATTTTTTAATATGTCATAACTGCTATATGCTTTTATTTCAATGTTTTTTGGAACATCTTCTTCTGCTTTATATTGTCTGTATTGTTTTTCTTGGTTGGTAGTGTAATTTTTTGTATTTCGTTTATAGAACAAAAAATTTAAAGTTTCGCTAGTCATCGGTGTTGAAACTGCTGTTGCTTCTGTAAATGCTGGCATTATTATTTTCAGTGAGTTTTTTGCTGTTGGGAAGACTGATGGTTCTGTTGTTGATATATTATTTTCTATAGAGTCGATAGCTTTCTTTGTAGCTGTTGTATTATTTACTTGAGAACTTTCTAAAATAGTACCTAGAAAAAAAAAAAGCATAAGTAAAGAAGAGAAATAATGAATTTCTTGTCAAAATAATAATCGTAGAGAAAAATTATTAAAAACTATAAACACTATAGTGTATAGGAATGCTTTAAATGTTGATGCATTTTGAAACCATGTTTTTTCATATAATATTTTATTGTGTGCAGTTTTAACTTTTAAAATTTATAGCCTTAACAAATATAGCCTTCACTCCAATATGTTTTGACATTATTGGTCAGTAAACAGCTGTTCAGCGTGGAATTGCATAGAAACATATTCCATTAAATTATAGTGTTTAAACTCTAGCCGAGTATTAAAATTATAGTTGCAGCTAAATAAGTAAGAAGAATCAAAAGTGAGGGCAAACAACTATTGGTTGAAGCATTACAAGAAACTAATGCTCCGGCACTAAAATATTTTTTTGTTATCTTAGGTGTCATCTCGTGACAACACGTGAATCAAAAGAATTGTTTAATTTTTGTTTTACAAAAATTTATAGTCTAAAAATGTGCTGGTAAAGTGTCAATTAATGAAAAGAATTCGCAGATTTAAAAACATATTCCTACACAGTTAAGCTGTTTTAGCTCCTTTTGGCCCTTTTTTAAATGGGTAAATTAAATTTTGGGCCTATCTTTTATCTTGAAGATTTTTTTAAATGCTAAATGTAGTTTTTTCCTACGAAATTTTAAGTTTATTTTAGTTCTATTCACAGCTATATGTTCTTAACAGCTTATTTATATGAATAAAAAATATGTGGTCATTGATAGTGTTATTCATATTTAACACAATTATCATTGTTTATTTATTTATTTATTTTACAGGAAAAGCAACAAAATTTCTTACATACTAGGAAAACAAAAAAAAAATTATAGCACAGAATGGGCTTTGCCCCATAACAACAAGTCTTGTTAGTGAAAAAAGTAAAGTTTTTAAATTTCACTTTTTTTTTACATACTATAAAAATTTCAACGTATTCTAATTACTCTTTCATCTCGAAACCCACATATGAGACCATTTTCGTGATAGTGTCTTGAGTACCTTTATATCAACAAAAAGGTATTATTTTTCTGGGGTTTGTACAGGTCATACCGTTTGACATATCAAAATGAAATTATGTATGTGCCTTTGGTATTTGGTGATGAAGAGGTATATAGTTTTTGGGCAAATTCTGGAGGGGGCAAGGGGTAGTTTCCTTACCCCCAAATTTTGTGAACGCTATACAGGTCATACCGTAAGACATATTAAAATGGAGATGGGCATTTCTAAACGCTCTACAGGTCATACCGTATGACATATCAAAATGAAATTCAGTATGTGCCTTTGGTTTATGGAGATGAAGAGCTGTATAAATTTGGCCATAATCGGAAAGGAGCAAGGGTTAGTTTACCTAACACCTCAAATCGAAAATAACTTTTTTGAATATACTTTGAACAGATGCAATTAGCATTGAATTTTAGTCACGGACTGAATATTGTGACTAAATTAATGCGTAAAATAAATGCAAATTTACTAGGAGAGATTCGGGGCATGTTAGAACGATAAATGTCGTACAAAATTGGACCTAGAACAGAACCCTGCGGTATGGCAACAAAAATTTAACATTAAATCCGAAAACCAATTTCTCAGAGACACACAAAAATATATATCAAGCAAAAAAGCTTTTAACAATCTTAATAAGGATTATAGGAAAATTAAATTGAATAAGTTTGATGAGTAGGCCGTTATGTCACACAAAGTCAACGGGGTTTTCAACGACCAGTAAAACAAGTGCTATAGATTGGCCTTGGGCCCAACGTCATTACAAAGTCTTTTGACATGGTGAATAGTCGAGTGTGATCTTCTAAATCCAAATTATTTGTCAGATGGTTATTATTTAAGTATTGTTATTATTTAAAACTGATAATAACTTCTCATTTATAATCTTTTTAAAAATTGTTCCTATGCTACTCAAAAGGCTTATTGGTCTGTAATTTTCTGATCTATTAAGTACTTTTCCCTGCTTGGAAATCTAATCTTTGCTGTTTTCCAAGTTTTTGGAAAGTACTGGTGACTCAAGCAAGAATTATAAAAATTTGTTAGCAGACATTCAGCATCTTTCGGAAGGTCTTTTTTAACATTTGGTGATTTATCACATCTATTCCAAAAGTTTTCCTCTTTTTAAGATTGCTAATGATCTCCTCAACATCACTAACTGTGAAGAGTTCTACACAAGGAGTATTAAAACTTGATGCATCAGAATTGTCAGTTGCTTGATTAACAGTTTATGGTTTAGGTATTTCCTTTTTCTATAGGTACCCATCCCTGGATCAAATATTAAAATTTATAAAAAATTCAAGCATTCTAAAAATTATTGTAAGGTGTTTAAAATATTTTAATAACATTGTAATTCCACAAAATAAAAACACAAATCAAATTCAAATTTTATTCATTTGGCTATTTGACAGTAAGTAATTAATATTATTTTAAAAAAGCGCCATCTGTTGCCCAACCATGTTTAAAATATCCTGCTTTCATAAATAAAAGGTGCCTTAAAGTATGCACTACCTTTAAATCGGCTAAAAAAAGTCGGCGTACTTTTACTGCTTTCTCTCTTTATTATCTTTTGGAAATTAGATAATTTGCGAAAGAAAATCATCCTATATTGGATTAAGTATGCTAAGGTACCTCCTAACATAATTTTGTTAAAATCCATCCAGATATGTATTTTACTTATATAGAGGTACCCAGCCTTGGAAAAAATTCTAAAATTTATATAAAATTCTAAAAGTTATTGTAAACCTCTGTAAGAGGTGTTTAAAATAGTTTAATAGTGTAATTCCACAAAGTAAAAATACAAATCAAATTCAAATTTTCTTCAATTGTCGCCATCAGTTGTTTAAAATTTCCCACTTTAAAAAATAAGAGATGCGCAACCGCGTTTAAAATATCCCAATTTTAAACCGAAAATTTCGAGACCTTTAAACCGGAAATTCCGTACTTTCACTGCTTTTTCCCGACCTTCTCTTAAAAACGAGATGTTTTTTCGGAAAAATGTATCCCATATTGGAAGCAGGATGCTAAGGTACTTCCTCACAAGATTTTGTTAAAATCAATCCAGTAATTTTTACGTGATGCAAACGCAGAAGGAAAGCACAACACAGACAGACGGAAATCTGTTACTATTTTATTATATGTAATAAGGTTGAAAATCATATAAGTTAAAACCGAAACCGTGAAATTGGGAAATATACAGAGTAAGGGAATATTTAACATTAGTATGGTGAAGGGTATATAAGATTCGACATGGTCGAATGCTTGTTGTTTTTTGTAAATTTTAGATTTTTTAGCGAAAAATTATCTATGTATACATTGCATACATGTATACAATGCATATTCTGTTGAAAAAGCTTAGACATTATATCTGTCACACAAATCTGCTACATTAGCCCGTAAATTAACTGGTGTTTGAGAAAAATTAGTTTTAATCCGAAATGGATAACAATAATACAAATGAAATTTAACTAAAAGCATCTATATTCATAAAAAAAAATTTTAAATACTTAGATTGTTTAGACCTTAAATCTGCTTTACACCATTTGTATATTTTCATTATGGTTTTTGAAGGAATTCATTATTTAAAAATAGCAACGTTACGTTCAAAAAGGGAAAAAAATTATTAACAATTCCAAGACATATTTAAAATTTACTTTTTTACTGTATTTTACTTCCAAAAGTGGTGTAAATCTTTAACATTTCCTAGTCTACACTATATGCATTTCTCAGGGAAATAGCGAATTTTGAAGCTTTAATTCGTGCTTCATCTAACCTTTGGTATTCTCTGTTTCTTCAATCAATTTTCTAAATTGAATGTGTTCTTGTCAACATGGTGTGATGAATAGCTAAAAAAGCTGTGACGTCAGCAAATGCCGATTGTTAGATTCTTCGGTTGTAAGTTGGCATATCCAAAGTATTCAACAAGTATAAATTCGGATCCAATATGGTACCTTGGGCTAAGTTGAACTTAAAAGGTCTCGTTCTTTCAGTATAAACTTTTGATTAGTTAAATAACTTTTTAACAGGTCCATAAAGAAGGGCAGAACAATATTTTTTTTTCAAAGGTCTTATTGACTACATTTACGAATCTGTGTGTTTGTTTGATTTTTCTGTGTTTTTTTCTGAACCCGAATTGATGGTTCGGAATACATCCTATCTCGCTTTGAATTGGTTTCAACCAATAGCTTTGATATGTTGATGAAAGACTTATGGGCCTGCATGGTTCTACTTTTGTTTAGTCTTTTCCTGGTTTAAGAATCATAGTTATCAAAGAAATCTTCTAATCTAGAGAGGAAAGTACTCAAGATGTAAAATCGTATTAAATATAAAAAGTATTATTTATAGTGCTATATGGGGCAGTTCAATTAGCATTTTATTGCTAGTTTTAGTAAAACGAGGAGCATTCTTGTTGGTCTTGTTGTTAGTTATTGCCCTTTCAAAATTACGAAGCTTAGGGGTATTGCAGTACTATCATCGTAGACTGGTGGGGATTTAGATTTCGTCTAAAAAAATCTTCTAGAAATTTTATTAACTTTTTCTACTCTATAAATACATATATGAATTTGTTAGTAATAAATTCTATTAAACTGTGCAAGTGTTTTTTGTGTTTGAAAGTATGTATTTGGAAAAAGAGTTTTTTTTTTATTTGAAAATATTAAAGGACTTGTAACTACTTTCCAATTAGCACTGTTATTGTGCTTTTACAAAAGTACTTTTGAGACACTTAAATTGGCTTATCTCCTTATAACATCTATGTAAGTTATTATATTTCGCGATAAGCAAGTAAAACTTGGGGTTAATTATAATAATTAATGTAATTCTTTACTTATTTTATTTATGCTCGTAAACTTCTTTTGTAAAAAACGAAAGGTACGAATTATTTTAATGTTTGTATAATCGCTGTCTAAGTAAGAGTGTAATTTGGCAGGACTTTTAAATATGTTGTAGATATAAACAGTGGTGATCAAAACAATTTGAAAGTTTTGTTTTATTTTAAAGATTTTATTGTCGAACTTTAATTTATATTCTCACCGTGGAGATTTTTATATTTTTTGGCTTCATTTTTAAAATGTTGAACCCTTATAAACATGTCCTTGATCTCCATTTTAAACTAAAGTTGGACATACGAAAAATCCTTCATCGATAGACGTAATGACAAACCAGTAGACAAAATAAAATAAGGACAACTAAGAACTGGAATCAAAGTAGGTGTCAGAAATGTGCTATATTCTAAAAATATCGGCTAATCGAATGTCTATGCATTCATATCCAAAAACATTAAAAAATTAAAGTGGCTCTTAATATTATTATAATACATATTACTGGACTATTGTCGAATTTTGAGCTGCATCTAAAGTAATTTTAAAGCTATTGAAAGCAGATAACTTGAACGAAAAGTAAAAAATATTTTGTCTGCTGTCTAATCATTATCAAAACAATAGGCTAGCCTCGATAAACGCTTTGGGGACTCTACATTGTTCCGTTATGGTCTTATCAGTTCGAATGACAACATTTTTCATGTCCTCGAAAGGAGCTCGTCAAGCCAGAAATAGTCGATAAAATCTTTGTAATGATGCTGAACGATCGGAGAATAAAAGTTCGTAATGTGTAGGTATCTTAACCGAGCGGGTACATCATATTTTGCATGATTATTTTGATATGAAAAAGTTATACGTGCGATGGCTGCCCCGATTTCTTCCACTAGACTATAGGCGCAACCAAGTGAACATTTCAAAAGATGGTTGGCGACGTATGGATGCAATCCAAATAAGTTTTTGAGCTTATTTGTACCTGTAGGCGGAACATGGATGCATCACAACATACCGGAGATAAAATAACAATCATACATTGGCTTTCTTTGCTAAGGCTGAGTGTGCCGTCGGCAAACAAAGTCATGGCGACAGTTTTTTAGCTTGCTCGCGTGAAAATAGTAAAACAATTACCGAGCAATATTACTCAGAATTTTTGGGCAGAAGCAATATTGATTAGAAGCAAGAGGGACATCATCTAGCAAAGAAAAAAATTCTATTCCATTAAAACACTACATTGAAGCGCACATAAGTAGTTACTATGCCAAAATTGCATAGGCTGCAAGATTATACCCCATCCAAATTATTTTCCAGATGCGACTTTTTTCTTTTTCCAAATGCAAACCATGTTCTCCGTTATCTTCATTGGAAAGGAGGGAAAACGTTGGTACTTCAGACCTATTGGTCTGTCTTCCTTCCTCTTAACAACACTGGAATGTATAATCGATCTGCACCGCACCTGAGAACAACGTTTAGTCTGAACCGACTCTCCACATCTAAACATGAGACGGCGCTACATTTGATCGTAGGGTACATTGAAAAATCTTTAGAGCAAAAAGAATATGCATAGTTTACTTTTCTATACATACAAGGAGCTTTCAATACTTTGAAACCGGAGACCACCATCACGGCTCTGGAGTGAGTGAATGTATATCAGTCTATTATTTGCTTCGTGTGGAATCTCTCGACCTATAAAGTCTTTATTTTCTTTATTTGGGGCGGGCTACAATATATAGGGTAGCTAAGAAAAGGGAGGAAGTTGCTGTCATCTCTTCTATGGAACGTTGCCACAAATACATTGAACTGTATGATATTTAGAACTGTGGCTTACACGGATGATGTTGCAGTGGCAGTATTAGTAGAACATCTGGATACCTTATCACTTCTGTTGTTCACCAGAAATAACAAGATACCCACTTTTTCGCTACCGCTCCTAAGATAACCGCGATAAGCTCCTTGACGGGTGTCTGACCGACTTTCAGATTGGTTCCTATCATATGGTAGTCACTATTATAGAGATGCCACTGAAAATGGCTGATTTTAATTGATTTTATCCTATGAATGGGCCCATTAAAAAATGTACTGCCTCAATAGACTGAATGGTAAATTAAAAAAAAACTTGGAAAAGCAAGCTCTTCGAAATCTATCCACTGTTTACAAAAAACAGGGCTTATTTACATTAACATTCACTTTAGTATTTGATTGGTGTCAGCCAGCTGCTATTAAAATGTTAATCGAAATTGCTTATAGCAATTCATTAATAGAGGTTTATTTATTTTTATAAATTAAGTCATTTAAAGATCATATTGAATAACAAATAAGTAATTTAAACAGTCCTAAATGAAATAAAAATTGTTCTATTGTAGTGAACTCTGTTTTCCTTCTTAGTGTGTGAATTATCTAAGTGTGTATTGTAACCCGCTTCTTGGTGTGTTTTTTTTGATAGTATGCACGTTTTTTTCTTGGTCATTAAATATGTCCTTATTAGTATTGGGCTGTTTCAGCCAGATAATCCTGTTTAGTATTGCTCTTATTGTTCTTATTCTTATCATTGCCATTGCTGTTTTTTATGTTGTCGTTTTAATAATGAAAGAGATTTAATTTTCTCTAAGCTGTGTTATGGTTACATAAAGATTAAATAAATTTAAAAAACTGCTTTCAGGCAGTAACAAGAACGAAAGAGAAAATTCAAAATAAACCTAGATTTTTATTTAACCACAAAGATAATTTGTAGTCGGTAACAAGCTTATTTTTAGGATTCAAAATACTAGCTAAGGTTAGTTTAAAATTTATGCATTTTTTATTAAATTGGTGGCAACATTATTTCACAAATTAAAAAATTTTCATACAAATAAATATTCAAATAAGGCTTAATTTAGTTGAGATATTATTTTTCACAAATTAAGTGATTAATTGTAAAGAAAAAAAAAAGGGATAAGTTTTATTTATAAACTAACATAGAATGTAATATATTATCTGGGATGCTATATCCTTCCTCAGTATTTTTTGGATCCTATATCCTTCCTCAGTATTTTTTTGATCTATCTACTTCGGATGCTGTTTAGTTATAATCATCATCTGTTCAAACAACCAAAATCAAATAAAGGAATGCGGGAAAATTATATTCAATCATCTATCGTCAGTTGGTGAGAGCGAACTTTACTGAGAAGAAAAAGACCTACCAATAATTGAAACGAATGTGAAGTTTTGAATTAAAGTATTTTAGAAACAAGTAAAGAGGTACGCCAAACTTAAGCAATAATATGTATCTTACCACCTAAAAATGCGATATCCTATTAAAGATTAAATGATGGTCTTACGCAATTTACTAAAACAAATATAAAAAACATTGCTCAGAAGTTATTAGCGGAGTTCAGTGTTCGATGCAAATGGTCTTGCAAAAGTGCAAGTGCTTTTCCCGTTTTTTTTTAATTTAAAAAAATTATAGTTTTTTATTTAAAGAATTAGATAGATACGAAGAGTGCTGACGACGGACGTAGCTGTCTGCTGGTTTCAAAAATTTAATTCTCCCAATTTTTCTTTAATACTATCACCTAATTTGTAATTTAAATTAATTTTCTTAGAGAGAATAAAACGAACTTAAGCTTGACTACAAATTGCACATGTATAAAAGATTTATATTTATATAATCTGGTACCAAAAATATAAAAATACCTAGAAAAGCGGAGATTTGGTAAAGTATTGACAATTCTTCAAATTTTGTTCGGTTTGATTATGGAAAAAATTTTTGTCGACGAATTTGTCGTACGTCCTAGTTCTTCGTCCTATTTGCTTTTATACCATAAAGCTTTTAATTACTGTTGCGGGCATTTATTTGGTTTGAAATGGTTTAAATAAAAAATATATTTTTAAAATATATTCTATTTGATATGTTAACTGAAATAGTTTGTCCGAAGTTAAATTTAACGAAATTTTTACTATTTTACAGCTCCTTTTTTTACGCTTCACCACAGGTGGAAAGGGTGTATGTAAGTTTGTCATTTCGTGTGTAATTTCTACAATATTCATTTCCGACTCCATAAAGTATATGTATTCTGGGTTCTTATACATAGGGAAGTTGATTAAGAGATGTCCGCCTGTCCGTCTATCCGCCTGTCCGTCTGTCCATGTTCGGGTAGTAATGACATTTGCCAAGGCACCAGAAGAGATACAAAAAATTTAAGCACACCAATCTGTCAGGCATAGTTTCGAAAATTTTCGTATTAGGTAGGGTTTTTCTAAATTGATTTGTATTAGAGACCATTATAGAAAACAATATACATAGAGATAGCCAATGGACCTACAGAGTACCCACTGGTAAATAGGAGCAGTTAAAAGGCACAAGGGGGTCAATATGAGGAAATTTTTTTAAGGATTTTTTTTTGGCTTCAGTCTTGCCATTCTTACTCAATATAGATTACAGGAAGGTCCTAAATTTAAAAAATAAATTCAATAAATTTTTTAAAAAAATTTTTAAATATAAAAATATATTTACAAACCATTTTTAAAAAGATATTTTACAGAAAAATTGTCGAAAAAAATTTTTTAAAAAGTTTTCCAAAAAATTTTCAAAAAAATTTTAATTTAAAAAAGATTTTTGCAAACAATTTTCGAAAAATTAAAAAAATTCAATATTTCTGTCAAAATGAAAGCCGTAACTCTTTTATGATATATTTTGAATATTAAGAATATATGTATGTACATATGTATGTATATAGAGTAACAGAGTAACATATTTTTATACCCTTCACCACAGGTGGGAAGGGTATATATAAGTTTGTCATTCCATGTGTAATTTCTACAATATTCATTTCCAACCCCATAAATTATATATATTCTGGATCCTTATACATAGAGAAGTTGATTAAGCGATGTCCGTCTGTCCATCCGTCCGTCCGTCCGTCCGTCTGTCCTCTAGTGTTGTAATGTCATTTGCCAAGGCACCAGAAGAGATACAAAAAATTTAAGCACATCAATCTGTCAGGCATAGTTTCAAAAATTTTTGTATTGCAATTCAGCAACATCGGATCATTCCTTTGGAGGCTGTGGGGCAAAAACCACGCCCACCTATATTTTTTCACGTTTTTTTTAATTTTTTTTTCGGCTTTTATGATTCTGTTTTTCCTTTTTTGTCAAATAAATATTAGACTGCGACAGGTAGATCGTAAGGAGTGCATACAGATCTCGAGGGATCAATAACCGCCTACGAGGGGCGATTTTTGTTTGTGTTTAGATTGGTAGGGTTTTTCTGTATTAGAGACCTTAATAGAAAGCAATACACGTAGAGGTAGCCAATAGACCCACAGGATAAATAGGAGCAGTTAAAAGGACCCCCCATGTGTCAATATGAGGAAATTTTTTTTTAAGGATTTCTGTTTTCTTTAGTCTGACCATTCTAGCTCAATATAGATTGCAGAAAGGTTCTAAATTTAACAAAAAATTTCAATAAAATTAAAAACAAAATTAAAAAAAAAATTTTTACATAAAAATTTACAAAACATTTTCAAAAAGATATTTTACAGAAAAATATTCGAAAAAAATTTTTTTAAAAAAATTTCCAAAAAAAATTTTTAACAAAATATTACAAAAAATATAAGAAAAAAATTATACACAATTTTCGAGAAATAAAAACAAAAATTTCAATAATTCTTTGAAAATGAAAATCATGACTGCAACATAACATATATTTAATATTAAGAATATACATATGTATGTACGTGTGTATATAGAGTAACATATTTTTTTAAATGCGTTTGAGTTTTAAATAGATGATATCTCTGTTTTAAAACCTAGGTACATTAAACACATAGACATCATCGGGATACCGACTACAAACTGTCAAAAATAAAATACACACGTTTATAGGTAAACGATTATTTTAAAGCCAGTATAGATAGCTACATGGCTACACGACCACCGTTGTGGCTGTCGTAAACTTAGGTAATTTCTATTTTATTCAACAAGGAAAATGTCACAAAATTCATATACAAACAAAAAGTTTTGGAGGAAATATTTATAATTTTTTTTAAAAAGTTATATAATAACAAATAATAATGAAAAAATTGTTAAAGCTTTAGGTCAGGACCTGTAGGCCTTAGGACCTAAAGCTTGAACAATTGTTTCATTATTATTTGTTATTAATAAAAAAGGTCGAATATAATTAATTAAAATTTAAAAAAAATGTTATTTAATTTTATAAAATCAAAATAAGAATTTCTGCAACAAATAACAATGTCAGAGTTTACGATGTAGCTGTCGTCTTCAATATCATTAAGTAGCTGACAACACGGCGACAGCTGCATCGCCGCTGTCTTCTATTTCTTTAAAGTATGAATAATGACATATTTTAATTTATGTAAAGCGTCAATAATATCGATAATGCTGTACATTTCTGTATAAATAAAATCACCGTGGTGAAGGGTATAGAAGATTCGCCACGGCCGAAATTAGCTCTTTTACTTGTTCATTTTATATTATATTGATTTATCTACAGATCGACATGACTTTAATAAAATAAAAAAACTTAATAATACAAATGAAAATTTTTTTTCAAATCAACGAATAAATTAGTCACATTAACTTCTTTTAGATGTAAATTTAACTACTTTTATGGGTTGTTATTCTAAAAATATTTTACTACTGTTTTAACAAAATTTTTGTCAATTTCACAGAACTTTATTTAAATTGTTATAAGTTTAGTTTGTATGAATAAATTTGATTAAAAATTAAGTTGATTTAACTATTTTTGTCGTTAAGGTTCAACTATTTTTCTTTTGTTAATATTACTAACGAAACTTAGTTCGACTTACTTAGCCTTAAAAAAATGGTCTCTTCTGGAGACCAAAGAATAATTTAGAGAATATCAGACCGTAAATGCCTTAAGTAATTCTCTTCGTGGAAATTTGGACTAAATACCGTCAGGCCACATTCGTTCAGCGCACATAAGGTTGAACGGTGCCAAAAAATATTATTCCAAATTTCATGTTGGTATATTGAAGCAAATTGTGATAGCGGGTAACAGAAAAAAAATCTCTGTCATTTTCCATATCATCACTATCCATCAAACTTTCTGTTCTATGTTGTTTTCTCTTTTTTCTACACTCGTTCAAAATATCAATTGTTCTTTTAACTAACCTCGCATTGACAAAAAGTGTAAATTGCCGCAAAACTATATTTTTTAATGGATTAAGCAACTTAAGGTATTTTGCTAAATGTTTAGGAAATTTTGAATAAATATGTAACTAGGGCATTAATATTTGAAAAAACGTGATAATTTTTAAAATTAAAATTTTTTTTTGAAGGAATATAGAACAATACCTCAGCTCTGTAACAAAAAGTGGTGTCAACGCGTAAAATATTTACCACTATAGTTAAAAATATTGCTCATACACTCAATTTAAAACACTTGTTTTTCGTATTGTTTCTATTGTTTTATTAACAGAACACGGTGTAAAGTAGGTATAAATTCTTTATTATTTTCGCTTTATATATTTTTTGCAGTATGTATGCTTTTAAGTTCAATTTGGTTCATGATTTTATCATAAGTTATTAGTTAGTTCCACTGCACTAACAAAATTCGTGAGACAAAATCCAATACTTTCTGAGAAACAAGTAAAAATGTGTATAAAAAGTAAAAAAAAAAAATCCGCCTTTTTCTCATTCGAAACGGTGGAATTTTATCTGCTTTTAATTTCTCTTCAAACCAAAAAAATTATAATTAAAGATTAGCTTCTATTAACTTATCCATGTTTGGCTATCCGTCAATTTCCTGTCCAGCTTGTAAAGCCTTCTTGCCTGTTGCTATAATCGACGGTAATGGTGGCTACATCGAACATAAAAATATATTTTTCATAAAACTTGTAATGTTTCAAAAGTGTTTTATTCTGAAGTTGTCATAAGAAAATAATATTAACCAACTACAGCATTTTTATTTGGCAATACTTCAAGCGCAATCCTCTGTGTATTTCAGCTGTTAGTTATTATTTTTAAATTACACCCAGTTAGCGCTGCAGTTGTATAAATCTTTTGCTATTTTTTTCCTATTATTTCGTTTTGACAATTAAACAATGTTTTTAGTTAATTTGCAAAGTAAGTTTTCTTTGGCTTGTTCGTGGATGTAGGAGATGTTTTTTATGAACTTTTAAAAATAATTTTTTTCAAGTGTATGTAAGTGTGTACATACATGCTAAGAAAATAATGACTGGAGTAAAATAATGTTAGGAGTTCTTGAGCGCGTTTTACAACTTCTTTATGTAACTTTAAATAAAAATCATTTTCTTGTTATTTTATGCCACCAGCTTTTCTGCTACCATCCGTAAGCAGACACTATAGTTATAATAAGTATTCTTGAAACAGGGGCTTAACTTAAAAAAAAAAAAAAATTAAAAGTTTTTCATGTCATTTCCATTTCTTGTGCAGTTGTGCATTTATTTTATTATCGCATCTACTTTACGTTTATTTTTTTACTACTTGTTAAGTTTTTATGCTGGGATTAACAGTGTGCTGTCGAATAATAAAATCTTCTAAAACATTTGGAATTAGTTTTTACTATTTTTTGTAAGTTAGTAAAAAAATTTAATACAAGAAAAATAAGAATTTTTCTAAACTTTATATAGGGCATTTAATGCCATACCGTTAAATATTTATTTTAGTATTTCTTCTAGTAAATGGTATTTGTTGCTCCCATCTAAAAAGGCAACCTCAAACATTTTTTTAAGTTTGTTTATAAAATATGATTTCGTACATGTGGCTGCTTCGGCTACCGCATACAAATGTACCATGTGGGCAATTTTTTCAAACTCTTCTCAGAAAATCCAGCTGTATTTATTCGAAAACGCTTTAAATATTAAATGCGAAATAATCGATCAATCGTTTCTCGAAATAATCACTCTGATGGCGATTATGAGCACCATGACAGGCACGGAATGCTAGACGAGCTTGCATTGAACCAAAGTTTTCAAAATAAATTCAATCAAACTAACCGAAAAATACCCGAGAGCGGTTACATCAATTTTCACAAAAAATTGTGGTACCAGTAGAAAAAAAACAGAGCAAAAAATTGTGATACCAGTAAAAAAACACAGCTGCAAATAAACTAACATTTTATAATGCTTTCTCTTCTGTAGCGATGCAAATTAGAAACCATTTTTCCAATATTTTAATAAACTGGGTAATAAAGGAGAAATATTCCATAAAACTAAAAAAGATGTAGTTTTTTAAGCAAACTTCTGATCCCACCATGATCCTACTCTGAAATTTTTATGGTGTACTCACTCACCCACTTTTAAAGCTGTATAGCTAAAAAACTATGAGATAACTTTTTGGAAATTATATTTGGATTCAGCGAGTCAAGGAATATAAATAAAAAAAAGTTTCAATAAAATCTGAAATAGGCATTTTGAGTGACTTGTTGATTTGACATGGAATTGTACGCACATAACATTGATAGTTCTTAGTAGTTAGTTCTTAATTATATTTTACAATTTGAAATTCAATGTAAGTAAGAATTCTTTAGTAATAAAAATAATCGCGGATGTAAGCGGAAATTGTAAAGAACACAATGGTTTATTTCCTAAATTAAAAACCCTCATTTACGCATTGTTTCTTATCCCTCAAGGACACTCATGTTTATGATGTAAACTTTTTTCTGAAACCACTGTTTGTTGATACACAAAAAATGCGAATCCTAATTAAAAGAGCAAATTAAACATACATAAGTCATACCTACGTCATAGTATTTACATCAAGCAGTGAAAATAACAATGAAAGTAAGGCTTATTAAACAATTTTAATTTCTTTTTTACGTGAGCTTTATCTAAAATTTGTGGCTGAGACCAGTAAAGTTCGCAACTTTAGATATCGTAACTACTTGTTAGCTTCCAACCCATAAATAAATATGTCAACTCATATCAGTAAATTATCTATAACAATATACTAAAGATATTTATTATTACAGTTAAGCTGATGGCCTTCGTTGCTAGTGCTCTTTTTTTTGTAACTTTGTAATAATTAATTATTATTAAGTTTCTTATTAAATAAATAAATAAATAAATAATTATTACAGTAAAAAAAAGTGTTGTACTTTTTCTTAATTTCTGGGATTTTGAAGACTTTTACAGGTACAACTTATACTGTAACCTTCCTCATATGTCTTCCCTGGCACAGCAATATATTTTAATTAAAACGTTCATAATGAAAAATTTACCATAATTTAAAAATTAATTAATCTCCCAAGACGACCAAAAAGCACGTAAAATTGTTGGTTATCCTTTCGGCTACATGTAAAATGATCGGCCAAAATCAGATATCAAAAATAGCCTAAGAAATTAAAATTGGGTAACCCAACAATTTTGGGTTCTTTTTCGTTGTTTTCGGAGAATAATTCATTTTTATAATTCATTATTCATTAGATACATTGCATATATTTAACTTGGAAGCAAAAAGATTGTGATCACAGATTACATACAGAAATTGCAAGCTCAAAGCTTGCTCGATGAATTATATCAATATTACCTTAGTACCGGTTGTAGCGACCGCGACTACGGTTAGCGGCGTTCCTTTGGCATCACCACCACGAGCAGTAGGTGTCGCTGCTTTTTTTGGATTTTTATCACAGATTATATACAGAAGTTTCAAGTTAAAAGCTTGCTCGATGAATTAAACCAATGTTAATAATATTTAATAAGAAAACTATAAGTAAATTTGGACAATAATTCATTTATATTTGGGTATTGTTTTCACAAGTTTTGGGCCAAATTTCTATTATTGTTTTTTGGGCAATTAATTATTTTTATGGTGATTATTTATTGGGAAATTTTTCATTTTTATAGTTTTGTAGGGTCATTTTGCATGTGGCCTCACCTTTCATATGAAATATTAGTTGATTCTGTATGACGATTTCTTGGGTTATTTTAAATTTTTAATTTTTGGTGGTTTTTCATAGGATCATTTTGGTTGAAGCATACTTTGACTGTCTGTGTTTTTATCCTATGTCTTCTCTCAACGCTTTTTATCTTTTCTATCTCTCCCTTTTTCCTTTTTCCCCTCTTCTTTTGCAGCTAACACAAAGGGACCAATACTTGGACCCAAGTGATCTGTATTGGAGCTGCCGGCTTAACCTAACCTAACCTACTTTGACTTTTTTTCTAACTAAAGATCACGCGAGCTGTTATTTGGCCGTAAGATATAGTATCTACTACAAGACGAAGACAACCATGGTCCAAGTAATGTACGTATATCGGAAACTGGTGCGACGCAAAAAAGTCATGATTTTAAACTCAAATATGGTTTGCTAAATACCAAATTAACTTGGCTTAGTAAGGTGCTCTTTTCTGGTAAAAATAGTAAATATTGATGTTATATTATTTAGAATAAAAATAATTATTGTATATCACTCCGAAGTATTTCCGTTTTTCACAGCCCTCTATAAATATAACAGCACCGTGTCTTCACAGGAATAATTTTAATTAAAAAATTAAAAAAAAAAATATTTTTCTTCAATCTATCTAATTTAGTTGTAGTATTTAGTTGTAAATATCTATTTTAATCAATCAATCAAACTCAGATTATAGAATAGTATAAGTATTATTCCTAAAATATATTAGCAGTTGGTGAGAACTAAGTCTACCACTACGTAAAGATCCCCTCTTGTTTTATTTATTTTCTGAGTAGTAAACCTTACTTAACAAGTAATCAAATACAAAATACAAAACTTTGCATTTTCACAGTCTTCTTGTCCGATCGTCTCTCTGTATTCACATAAAAACTATTGTATGCATTTTTATAAAATTTTATAAGTATACTTTTTCCCATAAAATATTTCGTTTCCAAGATAAAATAGAGATCAAATAATTTTTATAGAATTTAATAATTTTTCTGCACCTCTAATTGTTTTTTCTAAACATACAATTTTAGACACGATTTACAGAATTCTACAATAATGGTTTTAAATAGTATAAAAACAAAACTATGTTACAACATCCTGACTATTTATCCAGAGACGAGTGCACTATACATCATTGATGTTACGGGTGACACTAGTCTATAATAAAAAGCAAAAATAATATAAATAAAGAAAAAGAAAAAAAATACGTTAAAAATTATGGGGTTTAGTTTTTATTGTAGAAAATTATTTTAATACCTTTAGGTTTAAATAGCAGCAATGATGGTGGCTGCGTTTAACATATTCATATTTTTTGTGTTTTTTTTTTTTTGCCAAATGTATGATGTGTTTTATTTTACTAAAAATATAATTGGTGTTAAAGATAACAGAATAAATTTTGGTAAGCAATTATAAATATTAATTTATAATTTATATTTATTAACATTAATTTATAAATATTAACATTGATATCTATTTTTAACAGGGCTCAAGATTCATTCGTTTTCAATGAAAACCAATTTTTGTTTTAATCCCAACAGATATTTTCCTGTTGAAATTATTAGTTACAATATTTCTCTGTTGAAACCATACTGTGAAAATTACTGTGTCCATGTAGGAATATGGATTTTCAAAATTAAACCTTAAAAATGGTAGAGACAATTAATTAATTTTGTTCGGCTTTGCCTGGGTCCTTTCTCAATGTATTCCTTAGTTCATTATTGGCCTTACTCTTGAAACAAACGAAATCTATATATTGACTATATATATATTGATATTTTTATGAAAAAAAAATGATTTTTCCCATAAAGTTTATAAGGTTTGTTACAAAGAATATTACCCTTTTTTCAATTTCAAATTTAGAAATCAAGTAGTATTTTGTGCTTTAAAGATCCAAGCCTATCTATATTAGTGTGCTAGTTGACTGATAGTTTTAAATTTAAATATAACAGAATTTCATTAGGGTCAGAATTCTCGATAGAATGGGAAGCAGTTTGGAGTTTAAATGAAATTCTGAATCAGTATAATGAAATATATATTTTAGTGTAAGAAATAATTTTAAAATATCAACCTAAATAAGTACTATATTTTGTCGCGTTTCACCTTAAACCAAGTAAGAGCCATTTTTGTTTTTATAGTAGAAAATAACATTTGCCACCAGACTACTTTCTCATCTTAACAACTGGGTATAAAAAATATAAAGCCATTTTCAAAAACTCGTAAGTGCCATACAAATTACATTTACATACATAATAGAATGAAATTTATATTTCAAGTTGGAAATGTTAAAGTCTCAACCACTAATTTATTTGGTATTTAAGATACAAAAAATCTGAAAGGCCAACCAGAGCATTTTTGTAAAGTTAATATTTTTTTTTGATAAATATAAAAATAAATGTTAATTTAGACACAGAAATTTGTATTTTTGAATTAGATAAAAACCAAAAATAGCGATAAAATTTGCAATTTGTACCAAAAGCACGTATGCAACAGATTTGTCTGCAGTTATTTGTAAGTAAAAAATTAAAAAAAAAAACATGTTTCCGCACCCTTCAGAGATTCGTACAGCCATTTTGTTTGCAAAAGAAACATGTTTTGAACCCCATATTTAAAAATTTGTTAAGTTTTTTTAGTTTACTAAAAAATTAGTTTTTGGCGCTGACGTGGTTTAGGAAGAAAGGCATATGATTTATTTTAAAAATATATATTATTATCTCTCATACGTACAACGGAATTTTTGATTAGATTCCGCTTAACCTTCCTGACTATTTTCATTTTTGTGCGATACATTCACATTTCTCGGTCTCTTAGACCGATTTCAAGTATTTCTAGGTATCTCAAAACTATTCTAAAGTCTTCAAAACCTGTGCAGTGGTCATATTTAACTAACTAATCTGAAATAACTGAAGTAAAAAAAAAAAACAAAATTAAGTTTTTTAGCTCACAGCATCAATTTATATTTCATCACAATAATTTGGCATTTTTGATCCTAGACCTAATATAAAAATAAAAAAAAAAAAATTCATTCACAAAACACAACATTTATAAAATGTTGTTTTTCTATTAACATATATTTTAGAAGTAAACAAAAAACTAAAATTACATAAACAAAAACAGGAACACTAAAAAAAATAATTTCAAAATGCTTAAAATATATGCCTCATTATGAGGTTCGTCTTTGTAAATTTCAATCATTCGTTAGAGCTTGTGGCTCGATTCAGCGTGCTGTAAATCTTCAACATCACTTTCCTCTGAGTCTTCTTGTTCAGTATCAGTGTTTGCTTTATACACATCAATATTATCTTCGTATTCAGTACCACTTTTCACATCAGAATCTAGATCTGAATCGATTTCATTCAGAATAGCTCTTATGCGCTCAATATCTGCCGTATCTAACGAAAATCTCTTGATAATTAACTTTGAACATAATTCTTTTATTAAATCATATAAACTGATCTCTAATTGTCCATTTTCATCTAAAAATTTCCAATTTAGCGAAACCAGCTTACCTATCGAAAATGTGACACTTAACTATAAGTCGGTCTCACAGACCGTCTGATTAGCAATCACCGGTACAACACTTTAACTCAAACGCACTTGTTACACTAAACGTTGTATAATGAGAAATAATGAAGATACTGAGAGAATGATGGTGTTGCAATTTTTTGTTTTCGCGAAATTAACACAAAAGTGATTTATCGGTCTCACAGACCGACGAAATGGTCAGGAAGGTTAAAATTTATGTAAAAGTTAAAACATTTTTGTTCATTTTTCATCACTTAATTTTTGTTTTGCAGTTAAAAACAATTTTCTTTTAAATCATATTTTTTGTTAACTAAAGGCATAATCTTTAAATTTTGAGTGGTTGATTGACAAAGTTATTAAACATTCGTTTTATTTAAGAACCCTTTTTTAGAATATCTCGAGAGATTTAAAAATTTTTTTAATTCTGGTTTTCTATTCTTTTTTATAAAACAAATCTAAAAAGCATTTTCTTTTAAATAACAAACGCGTTCTAAAATTTATGTTTGAAAAATAAACCATATCGGTATTAAATTTTTTTTTCTTTTGAGAAGTGCTGCACTGTGCAGGATAATAGTTTAAAGTATGGTCAAATCTGTTTGAGTTTGCCATTAAAAATAAAATAGGGACTATTTTTTCCCAATTTGTCTTTTTTGTATGTTGTTGTTTTTGCAAGATTACCAAAAGAAATAAACAATCAATACAAATATTTCATTTTCGCCGAAATATTACGAAAAAAAAAAATTTTAATTTTCCCAATTTGTAATTTAATTAATTCTTTCTTAGAGAGAATAAAAACGAACTTAAGCTTGATTATAAATTTCATTGTATGTAAAAAACATTTTACTTAGAGATAACGGAAATCTGACAAAAATACATATATTTAATAAAAATAAAAACAGTATAAAATGCAAATTTATCGAAAAAATTACATTTTAAACATTTTGAAATTTTTTAAAAAAATCGCTATGTCAATAAAAATCGTATTTTTACAAAAAACAAAAGAAAAACTTGTTCATAAAAATAAAATTTCCTTATAATCATCAAAATATCAAAAAAAAAAATTAAAAATAAAAGATATTCGCCATGATGTTAATATACTGTTGTTAGATCTCAAATATTGCTGTTTTTCATTTTGTTGTATTGAAAAAAACTTGAGATTACCAAAAATTGTTAACGTGACTTGAATGAAATTGAAAGTTAAATAAAAAAAATTAATTTCACAAAAAAACAAGTAAAAGTGCTATATTCGGCAGTGCCGAATCTTCTATACCCTTCACCACGGTGATTTTATTTATACAGACATGTACAGCATTATCCATATTGTTGACTCTTTACTTAAATAAATTCGTATGAGAAAAAATCACTATTCTTAAGTTAAAAAAATAGAAGACAAATGAAAACAAATTCCGTTTGCTACAATTGTCGCCGTGTTGTCAGCTACTTAATGATATTGAAGACGACAGCTACATCGTAAACTCTGACATTCTTGTAGAAATACTTATTTTGATTTTATAAAATTAAATAACTTTTTCAAACAATTATAAATATTTCCTCCAAAACTTTTTGTTTGTATATGAATTTGCAATTAACAATTTTGTGACATTTTCTTTTGTTGAATAAAATAGAAATTAGCCTAAGCTGACGACAGCCACAATGTTTCATTTTTGACAGTTTGTAGTCGGTATTCTGATGATGTCTATGTGTTTAATGCACCTAGGTTTTAAAACAGAGATATCATATATTAAAAAATCAAACGCATTTAAAAAAATATGTTACTTTATATACATACATACATACATATGTATATTCTTAATATTAAATATATGATATGTTACAGTCATGATTTTCATTTTCAAAGAAATATTGAAATTTTTGTTTTAATTTTTCGAAAATTGGGTGTAAAAATTTTTTGTAAAAATATTTTTTTAAAAATTTTTTGGAAAATTTTTTGGAAAATTTTTAAAAAAATTTTTTTTCGAATATTTTTCTGTAAAATATCTTTTTGAAAATGCTTTGTAAATTTTTTTGTAAATATTTTTGAAAAAAAATTTTAAAATTTTTTTTAAAAAATTTTTTTTTAAAAATTTGATTGAAATTTTTTTGTTAAATTTTGGACCTTTCTCCAATCTATATTGAATTAGAATGGTCAGACTAAAGCAAAAAAAAATCCTTACAAAAAAATATTTCCTCATATTGACACATGGGGGGTCCTTTTAACTGCTCCTATTTATCAGTGGGTACCCTGTGGTTCCATTGGCTACCTCTATGCGTATTGCTTTCTATTAAGGTCTCTAATACAAATTAAAGCAGAAAAACCCTACCAATCTAAAAAGAAAAAAAAATCGACCCTCGCAGGGGGTTATCGATCCCCCGAGATCTGTATGTACTCCTTGCGATCTACCTGTCGCAGTCTAATATTTATTTGAGAAAAAAAGGCAAAACAGAATCATTAAAGCTGAAAAAAATTAAAAAAAAACCTGAAAAAACGTGAAAAAATATAGGTGGGCATGGTTTTTGGCCCGCAGCCTCCAAAGGAATGATCCGATGTAGCTGAATTGCAATACCAAAATTTTCGAAACTATGCCTGACGGATTGGTGTGCTTAAATTTTTTGTATCTCTTCTGGTGCCTTGGCAAATGACATTACCGCACTAACACGGACAGACGGACAGACGGATAGACGGACAGATGGATAGACGGACAGACGGATAGACGGATAGACGGACAGACGGACAGACGGACATCGCTTAATCAACTTCTCTATGTATAAGGATCCAGAATATATATACTTTATAGGGTCGGAAATGTATATTGTAGAAATTACACACGGAATGACAAACTTATATATACCCTTTCCACATGTGGTGAAGGGTATAATAAAGTTTTCAGCATAATATTAGAGAAAAATTTAAATTTTAGAAAATATTACAATTTTAAAAACCAAAGTTTAAATCTTCATTTAAGAATATAAAATGATTTGTTATTTATTAATACATAACTTTTAATGAAAAAGCAATTTCGTTATAGGGATTTATAGATACTTAGTGATGGAAATTTAGCTTTAGAAAATTAAAGAATATGTCGAATTCGAAAGAGTTGAGTGCCAACACTATTTATCAGAATTATTTGCATAAAGACACCTTTTAAAAACTCTCAGATATACGTTTGTATTTTAAAGAAAAACATTAGAGACAAAACAATTATGATTATTTTTTTGGCTGCACCAGTAGGCTTTTCTATCAACCTGACCACAGACTCTAAGTGTTTTACTACAAGAAGTTAAATCTCGTGTTTCCAAATATTCAAAAATTGGATTCAGAATGGTCAAGTAGTAAACTTATTTGATATGATTTTGCTAGGAAGCAGACATGTTTCGAGAGAGAGAGAGAGGGGAGAGAGAGAGAATCTGTCCTGAATTAATGTATTATACTTTTTAATTTTGTGATGTGATAAAATTTATTGTTGAAATATTAGGACTTTATTGTTGTTTTGTAATTTAAAATTATTATTTATTTTATAGAATTATAACTTTTCTTGTTACTACAAACTAGTTATTCCCAGAGTATTAGAAAACTCCAAAAATTAGGGAGATTTAAAGCTTTGCGCATAAATAAAATTTACATTTGTTTCAAAAAGCGTATTCTGCTAGTCTCGCGATTTCAATATAGTAAATTCATAGAATTTAAGCGATAGAAATTTAGCTTTAGAGAATTATGGAATTATGGACTATAAGGACTTAACAAGAAGTCATAAAGATTTTAAAAACTGTTTTGTTTTTCAATCCGATCTTTGATATTTAAAAAATAAATTTTTAAACAACATACCCGTATATGTTTTGAATTTTAAATGCACTATATCTCAAATAGTATCAGATTAAGTGGAATTGGACAACCCAAATCAGAGATATGACCCCTTTTCGAATCCTACCCCTTACGTCAACAGCTGCATACCTGGAAAATTTAGGAAAATACATGAAAAGGTACTAATATAGCACACAAATTGAATAAAATTGAAATGCAATCTTTATTTTAAAGTACAAGTTTTTAAAATATCACAATGTATGTATGTAATCTAGGGTCCTTTTTCGACCCCCTTCCGTCCTCTATGATTACAGGCAACCGAAAAATAGCACAATAATAAAAGTATAATTAAAAATTAAATGAAGATACATACAAGCGTATTTACAACATTGAAAATTTAAAAGGATTTAAAAATTTGTTGTGGCAACTATTGCAATGCAGTGCAACATCTATTACCTACAAAGGTACACAGTTTGTGGTCCAAACGGCATTTCGTGTAAATTCAATAAATAAGTATTCAACAAGACATTTGTCCATGTTATCAACGCCAACTTTACCTTTGTTCTAGCCTAATATCATTAGAAGGTTCTTTTTAGACCTTCTACCTCGCTTATGTTATTCATTGCAAAAAGGACTACAACTGATATGTTTTTCTTGGTCAAGTAGAATACATTAAAATTGAAGATGGTGGATTCCAATATACGTCCTTTTGGAATAGCAAATTTTGATGGTAGAAATGTTCTTCCTTTATATGCTGTACCTAATATGGATAAATTGCTGCTCAAATTGTAGTTGGTAAAAATTTGTCGAACACAATGTTTTGTCAACCGTGACGTTGGCTCCTGCTGTATAATTGCTACTTTGTTTATTGTTTAGCATCACAGTTATGTCCGTTATTACTGTCGCTATATTTATTTACGTTGCTGGTGTATATTACAAAAGAAGCCTCAAATGCACATAAAAATCACCTTTCGCTGTTCTTTTTCTATTTATTTCCCGAATAATTATGATGGACAGAAATTAATAATCTGAATGTCTCCAGAGTAGATAGCTCTTATATATTTCGTCCAGATCTCAATATGTTGTAGGTAAGACACCAGACTCTTTGTGGTGGCACAGACGAAATAGTTTCATATTTACCTGTATAATTTTCTCTATTTTCAGACGTTATTTGTTATTCTCAAGAATAAAGCATAAAAAAATCAAAAACATACTTAATAACAAAAAATTCCCATATAAAAGTACGTATACTGCTGTTGACGTACATATAATTTTTCTGCTGTTGACATAAGGGTTAATAAACCTTTTATAAAGTGAACATATATTTTATGAAAATGACCCTTTTGTTTGGTTTGGATGCGCTATTAAAAAGCTGTTGAAATTCATATAGCTGATGTTCAATAACTATCGCTAAGGATTTAAGTGCTTTCCTTAAGTAATCTTGTTAGTATACTTTTCGTCTTTTTGTTATTATTTATTAAGTTTTTCTACTCACATTGAGTAAAATCTACTATCTTGTTAAGCCGAAAGTTTTTGCTTATTTTTTTAATATTAAAAAATAATTAATAAATATTATAAATTGTTTACAAAATATTTCCAAGCTGTTTGCGACTTACCCGGCAAGAAGAATAAAAATAATAGAAAAATATTCCAAATATGTGTTATAACATTAATTAAATCCATATTTATAGTTTACTGGTAATCCATTTGAAAGATAAAGATTAAATCTTGTTTTAATTTTTGAATGCTGAAAGCTTGGGGCATTTACATACGCACTAATATTGCTTCATAATTGTTAAAGAATTAATATTTATTAAATTTTTTCATTTCATTTCATTCAATTATTTTATTTACTTTTTTATTTAATTAAATTCAATAAAACAATTTCACAATCACATTCATGGTATTATGTAGACATAATATTATTTTTTTTTTTAATGGGATTTATTTTTTGATATCCGCGTATTTTATATGCTTGTGTAGCATTTTTTGTAGATTTGTAGACAAATTCGTTTTCACAAAAATATATTTATTTCATTTCTATCAGTTTCAATAACATTTATGAGAATATGTTGTTTGGTTTTTGTTTTTTTGTTTTGTATCTTTTTTCGTAATTTTTTTATCTTACAATCTTTGTTGAGCTTTACAAAATACAAATAAATGACTTTTATGTCACTGTCTTTGGAATGATGTTTTTATCGTGTTTAACAAGAAAATGGAAAATAAATTTAACACGCACGACACTAACACAAAATTAATTGTGGAAAATACATACATATACATATATGAAAATGGTTAGTGATGTAAATAAGCCAACACATACAAAGTAAATTTATTTGACATTAAAATTAAGTAATATTTTTTCTTCTTATATTTGGTAAATTTTAAATATATTTAAATATTTTTAAAACCATTTCTAAATGTTTGAAATGAATTTACTGTTTTTGAAACTTTAAGTAAGAGCTTAATTTATTATTATTTTTTTCGGTTTGTTTCCGCTTTATGTTGTTTAAACTTCACCGGCAGATTTCCAACTAAGCTTTGTTCCTGTTAGTAGATTTCATTTCACGCCAATATCTTTAAAATTATTTTTTTTTAGTTTTTCTGTTCTTTTAGATTTTTTTTTTATTTAACTTGTTGTTGTGGGAAATGTTAAATAAGGGATGCTGCTTGTGTGTTTGTGTTTCTATTTATGCATGCACATTTTTAAGAAATTGTGTCAATAAAGTTCTGTAGTAACTTGCACTTTTTTCACATTTTTATATATAACGAATTAATGTTGGTCTCTCTTAATCTATTAACTACTAACATTAAAAGAGAGCATACAAAAAAACGAAATTTAAGAGAAAAAATCTCTTATAGTGAAGGTGGTTCTCCTACTTTACTTAAACATTACTATTATTAAAATTTCATCACTAAACAATTATTAAGGATGTTTAGAAAATAGAAACCATTGGAGATAATGAATAAATCGTCTTCAAACAAAATAGAACTCAGAACAACAACAGAGGAGAGCGACCTTGTAGGTTGGTTAGTTAAGTAAATAACTTTCAGAGTTTATATAAACATTTTAAATAATTTATGTTTTAAATCAGTTAGAAAAAATAGTAATCTATACATATAATAAAACAGTAACTCATTTCCTGTCTGTCTGTCTGTCTGTCTGCCTTTCTGTCTGTGTACCCATCACGTAAAAACTACTGGATAGATTTTAACATAAATTGGAATTTAGTATGCTTATTCCAATAAATTGTACCATTTTTACGAAAAAATATCTACATACTTTAATGCATTTTTTATTTTTGAAAGCGGGATATTTTAAACACGGTTGCACAACAGATGGCGCTGTTTTAAAATAATGACACAATATGAGTCAAATAGTCAATTGAATAAAATTTGTATTTGATTTGTATTTTTTTCTTTGTGGAATTACAGTGTTATCAAAATATTTTAAGCACCTATTACAGAGCCTTACAATAATTTTTAGAATTTTATAATTTTATCCAGAGAGGAGGTTTCATTAATTGATTTAATACTTTTAAAATTGCCCACATCTAAAGGCTTGATTGCTACTATAAAGAATATGCATATTTATTGATGTTCTCTCTGCTCTATAAAGGTAAATGAGGAACCGGGCTTTGATTTGGGCTGAGATCTTAGTCTTTCTATTAGCCTAAGTTAAAATAATTAATGCTAGATTAGTACACTACAATACATCAGTTGTATTTTTAGCTATAGTAGAGCCAGATATCTCTTCCAAATTGTGGAAATTCGCTTGGAAAAAATAAATCTTTTAGCAAAGTTTATAGAACAATTCGTCCATTTTATCGAAAAGTGTGAACAAGTACTTCGTGCAGGTGTTGATTGTTTCCACTCTAATTTTTCTCTTCTCAATTAAAAACCTTCAAGACAAAAAAAGTGTGCGAACCGAAGGAAATATTGCAGCTGCAGTTTGAAGTATTGAAGAAGAAGCCGAAATGTCGATTCATCGTCGTTCTCAACTTGTTGGCCTGTGTCCTTCGACTACGTAGACAATCTTACGAAAGAATCTTGGTTTACTTACCTATAAAATACAGCTCTTGCTCTTGGCCTTAATCAGTAACGAATTGTGTTTAGTGATGTAGCTCTCCATATTTTACAATTTTTATAAAATATAAAAAATTGCGCCACATAAAATAGCCGATAGACCAAATTACTGGTCGACAATGAAAGTAGGTTGCCGTAAATTACATTCGGTTGCCTATAATCCCATTATGGAAGTGGTCTGCTTCGATATTCCCCCTACAATAATATCTAATAAATTACTGGCCGCCTAGAACGTTCGTTTTAAAAGTACGGTCCAATGATGCTAACAGCCAATAATCCACACCATACAGTGCATTTTTTGAGATCCATTTGCAGTTTTCCACTCCTTCTGGCTGATCTGCATACTAAATATTTCAATACTCCAAATAGCCGCCTTAGAAGGTCGCCCAAACTGACTATAAAATGGAAGAAGTGCTCGAGACACTTTTATAACCGAGCATGAATGTTGATATAAAAATTAATTTTTAATTCCATTTGTTGTTAAATTATAAACCAAACTGAACATGTTTAACAGTAACATGTTACAGTCTTATCAAATGCCATTATTTCATTTATAAATCAACTCCATGTAGTTAAAAATCTTTTATCACATTTCTTACATACACGAATGTCAGCTGCAATTATCCACAATAAAAAATTTGTTTTGGAATTTATTTTTAATTTTTGTTACCTGTGGTTTATTCTTGATAAACTCAAAATTTGTAAAATAAAATAGGATGTAAAAACTTTATAAGTATGAAAAAGTTTAGTAAAGGGACTGAATTGTATTTTAAAATAAAGAAATTTTAAACGCACATTCTTTGATATCCTTAGACGAGGATTATGTAAGTATAACAAAATACACATGCATGCAAGAGTCTTTGCGCATGCAAGAAAAAAGTGATGTGAGATAACTGTGAAATTTTTTTTCTCCAAAACTTAACTGTTTTGATCGCTTTTCATTCCTATAATCAAAATGAAACCATAGGAGGATTAAATACTTTATTATTACAAATGAATCGTTGTCAGGATTAAGTTAATTTATTCTCTTCACAAACTCCATAGGTTTTAAATGATATTTTTAATTGATTAATTAAAAAATTTGAAAATATTAATTTTAGACACTACCAGAATGTAATACATTTTTTCTTCTTCACCATTTTTCGTACCTAAGTAATTCAGGCAGTGTTTAGTTGTAAACATCATCTATTTAACCAACCAAAATCAGATTATAGAATACGAAAAAATGTATTTTAATCACCTATCTTTAATAATTAAAAACAAAACCTAAAGGTTCCCTTTTATTCATGAAATTTTCTTATTATTTTTTACACATATCAAGCAAATATCTTCAGTATCATAGGTGTTATTCTGCTTCTATATACTTAAATTTGACTTCTTGAATATAGTGTGTCGTAGCGTTGTTTTTGGTTTACCACTCCTTCTGGTCCCATGGGTGTTGCATATTAACGTCTCAAAGCAAATTTAGTCATTAGGTTTTCTACGTGTATGATCTATTCACATGTATTATCGTTATTTTATTTGACAGTTGATATCCTATTGATTTGCGAGATAAAGTAGTAACGTGTTCGTGACTACACGTGGCCACCACCTTTATGTATGTTTATGTATTTATATGTTTCTTAATAATCTATTTAAAAATGTTGCACGATTTTATTCATTTCAAATCTTTAAAAATTCTCGTAGTTGTACCGGATAGACAGTAGGGGTTAAGAGAAATTGTTTTGACTTATTTATAATTTAAAAACAAGGAATTTGTTTTGATTACCAATCCTACAAGATGTCAAAGTGAATGCTATATTGAGCAAAGCGATTTTATGTTTATAATAATTTTTAATATTTTGTAATAGATTCAGGCAAAGAGTGTTTCTTATCAATTGATACTTTAAGGGTCATTATTATAACTTGGCAAAAGCTAAAATTAAGATTTTTTCACAGAGATAAGTAGATTTTCGTAATAATAACGAGTGTAAGATTAGTAACTATAAGTCGCCTTTAGAGTACGCGATAGTTAAAGGTTATTTTTAGCTTGTTTATAATAACGAAAAACAACATACGTATCGCTTCGATATAATCCTATCTTTAGCTATTGCAAAGTTTTAATAATGGCCCTAAATGCATTTTTTGTAAAGAAGAAAATAGCGAGTTCGATAAGGAATTATCCTGGTAATTTTTTTAATTTTGCAAGAAAGTCAATAGATATTTTCGATTATGTCGTAAATTAATTTTTTTTACATACAAACGCAAAAATTCATAAAGTATAATAAAAAATAATAAAAAATAAACAAAGGCAAGAAGCTACAACGAGCTACATCGCGCTATAAACCAGTACAAAACCTGCTTTGTAGAACGAGCTGGCATAAAGCTTCGCTTCCCCTCTGAAATGTTTTGAGCAAACGCATAAGAAAAACACATTCGTGTTGTGAAGCGTAGTATTATAGCCTCGCTTTTAGCGTGCACTCTGACATCAGCCTAATAATTTTAATTTCCTCAAAGATTTCGACAAATAAAAATATTAAAAGTTAGTTAAAAAGATCCATTTAAAATAACGAAATTCAAAAAATTATTGATTTGAATTATTGCTGTACTGTTGCAAAGTAGCATCATAATATTTATTTTATTTATTACATACAATGAAATTTATAATCAAGCTTAAGTTCGTTTTTATTCTCTCTAAGAAAGAATTAATTAAATTACAAATTAGGTGATAATATTAAAGAAAAATTGGAAAAAACTAATTTTTAGACACCAGCACGAGTGGAATGCACATTTTCTAGACAGCCACGTCAGTCATCAGCACTACTTGTATCTAATCTACTTAGGGTAGTGTTTTAGTTGTAAGCATCATCTATTTAACCAACCAAACCCAGATAAAGGAATACGAGAAAACTTGTATTCAATTATCAATCGTCAGTTGGTGAGAACGAAGTCTACCACTACCTTAAGCTTCCCTCTTGTTGAATATTTTTACTTTAATATTTACTTTAATATTTATATTTTATTTATTTTTACCACATATTAATCATATATCACAATAATACAATTAAGAAAAGTTTAATGTATGTCAACAAAGTACATACAAAACACTATATTACAGTTAAAAGTTAATAAGTACACCCAATTCTGTTTTTACACGGTTTTGATTTAACACGGTTTGAGAATAAAAAAAAATATTTTTTTACACGATTTTATTCCATTTAGCACGATTCAAAATCTTTTGAGCTTAGCTTTTATTTGTAAAATTTAAGTTTTGAGAAATATTTTCATATCAAAAATTTAGAGGAATTCCCTTTTTATGCATACAAGTATTTTTACTTGTTAGAAATGTGTGAATATTTTGTAAACTATCAATGCATCTCTACAAGAAGACGACGAAAACTAATAATAAAAAACTTCAACCCAAAGTCATTTGTTTAGAAAACAAAACTGAAATTTTAGATTTGTTGGCAAAATGTTCGGTTTAAACGAGCTACAGTAAAAACCATAAAAAAATTAAAATTCAATTGGGTAATCGTTGATTTCTGGAACGAAACTTTCCGTTAAGTCTTCATCATACACTAAAGACGCAAATAAACGGTGCAAATACACATTATCCCTAGTCTTTATACCCGGGTACAGGTGTGGCCACTGACACTTTGGAGTAATGCACCTCCTAAATGGCTTACACGTTTCTATTGAAATTTCGTATCTAAGGAAATGGCAAAATTCGGCGTCAACTGACACCTCAGTTACTATCCTAGGTCAAACCACTGAGGATCTATGAGCTTCTTAGCCGAGACCCCCAAGAACGTATACCCAAGTACAGATGTGGCCCCTTGTGCAATTATATTAAAAAAAATATTAAAGACTTTGTTTTTTTTCTGGTAATGTAAATTTTTTTATTTATTATTACTTATTTTATTTATTAAAAATTAACTTATTTATTTTTTGTATTAATTATTGCAAGTTTTGCATACAAAAAAATTGCTCGAATGTTGCACACATATTGGCCGTTTACGTTCAGAGCACATGTTACGAGTGCGTCTTCTGTGTTCGTAGTGAATATAACACAAATAGCAGCTTCCAACTTGGATTTTTATTCCTCGCTGCACTCGTTGAAGGTGTAGGGTCAACTTTTACATTTAAGGCGGTGTTTATATAGCTCGCTATCCAAAGTTTCGTGTTAAAGATACGCATTACCTGAACAGTGACTGACCGGCTTTCAATGACTGGCATACATAGCTCCTTGGCAAGCTGGCGAACAAAACGTTTGCGTCACTTTTCGTCCCGTAATAGCTTGTCCGGTATATATTTGCCCATGCAGAGGGTAAGAGTTTTTGCCATCACATACCCACCATACCTTGATACCATACTTTGCCGTTTTGGAGGGGATATATTACATGAAGCGGGTACGGTCACGATAAGGGAACAACTGTTCGTCCGCGGTAAGGTTTTCAGTGGGTTTGTACAGACGTTCAAAATTATATTTCAGCATGGTCCATAACTCGAAGATTGGTGCAGCTTTATCAGCTTATTGTCGAATTTATCTTGTATTTGAATTTCTCTTGTATAAGAATATGTGAATTGCAAATATTTAGCTTACTATGTACTCAAACTTTATCTAACCACCCTGGATGGTCAACATATTAATTAATATATTAAAGAAAAAATTTTATTAACAAAAAAATTTTTTTGCTTAAAAGTTATAACGGAAGACGCGAATAATTACTACTGGCCACACCTGTACTTGGGTATACGTCCACGTAATAAAAGTTGGGTATAAGGACTAGGGTTATATGTGAATTCCTATATGTATGTGTAAAAATAAATGTGATTTCTTGATCTTAAAAAAATTCTCGTTTTTCACTTATTTCAATAGGTTTTAGAGATAAAGAACCAATCACCTATTTTTAACCGACTTCAAAAAAAGAAGGAGGTTATCAATTCGTCTGAATGTTGCTTTTTTATGTTTGTGCCCGCAGAACTCAGTCATTTCTGAACCGATTTTAAAAATTTTTTCGTTATTAGAAAGGAAATACTTACAGATTGGTCCCATTTTAAAATAAATTCAAAATTTTGAAAATTAAAGGGTGTACCCATACAACATATGTGTTTTTTACGTGAATTATGAACCGTAAAGAGCACCCTTTTAAAATTTTAAAAAACTGCTTATTACTATAGCTGCCAATAACAGAAATTAATAAAAAAATAAATTTAAAAATTAAAGGGTGTCCCCATATGTGACGTTTGAACCATTGTAGACAATCACTTGAAAATTGGACAGAATGTCCAATACTTATAATCAGAAATTAAATATTTATAATTAGAAGTTAAAGGGTGTCCCAATAGTTGATGTAATTTGATGTATATTGCAAAACTTTTGAACTGTAACAGAGAGACGGTTGAAATTTACAAAGAAACTGTATATCTAATTGCTTTATAACATCAAGTATATAATTTAAAATTGGAAACTAAAGGGTGTCCCCATAATTGATATAATTGTACCTAACTAGCCCTATCTTTTGAACCGTTATAGACAAAAACTTGAAAATTAGACAGAATCTCCACTACTATGTCCCGTAGAATAACATTTATAAATATTTAAAATTTTAAAGGGTGTCTCAATAGTTGATGTATATTTATGCATATGGCCAAACTTTTGAACAGTTTTAGACAGACATTTGAAATTTACAAAGAATCTGTCCTTTAAAATAAGTGTTTAATTTAAAATTGTACATTAAAGGGTGTCCCCTAGGTGATATTGTTTAACCTATATGGCCATATATTTGGAACCGTTACTTTTTATTGCTGTGTTAGTAATAATAAGTGTAAAAAAATAAAGGATTTCCTCATATCTGACGTAATTTGTCGTGTATGGCTTTATCTGCTAAACCGTTATGGATAGACATTTGAATGTACAGAACGTACATATATATCACTATGTGCGTTAGAGCAACAAGTATTAAATTATTTGATTTGAGTACTATTTCTTACAGATTACTTCCCTTTAAATTTTTAGTTTAGAATTGATGCATATACATATATTTGTTTTGTAGTCGGTTTTTTTTTTGCAAGAATTATTCTATATGATCAATGTCTTTTTTACACGGTGTTTTTTACGCGGATTTTTCTGGAACCAATCTACCGTGTAAAAACAGAATTAGGTGTATCACAGTATTTAATACCATGATATGAAAGTTGCGCAACATTCAATCAATCAATCAAAATAAGATTAACATAAACAAGTTAATAAAAACAGAAAAAGTGATTAATAATAAATAATAATAAGTGATTAATATTAAACAAAGTTAATAAAAACAGAAAAAGTGATTTATAATAAATAAATTTTTTACCAGCACTTTGTGCATTGTGCAGATGCAAATAAAAAATTGTTTATTTATTGATTTAGGGTAAAATTTAATAACAACACAGTGAAACAGTTATAGGTTCGATTCTACTACCAAAGGGTTTTAGAACCTTATACTTGGTTTGGAGAAATTGGTGACAAATTTTTATTTATGGGCCTCGAAAAATTATGAAAATCAGTGGACCCTTCAAAAAAGGTATATTTTTTATCTAGTATTTTATTGATAATAGGTGATACCGCTTTTCACATTCGCAATAATGTAGCTAAATAAATGTTATTAACGTTTTATGCCAAAAAATAAATTATTACTGCACTTTTTTTTAAAGAAAATAAAAAATACAGATAAAATTTGATGTCAAGCTTAAGAAAAAAAAAAATTGGAAAATTTTAATTTTAAACACTAGCAGAACGGAGTGCATTTTCTAGACAGCTACGTCTGTCATCAGCACTCTTCGTATCTATCAACTTTAAACAACCAAAATCATATAAAGGAAAACGAGAAAAATCACAATCAATCTTCTATCGTCAGTTGGTGAGAACTTCAGCTTGACTTCAAATTTCATTTGTAAAAAAATTGTTCGACTAATAAAATTTCAAGTATGCAATATTGAAAATTTAAAAATATATATATATATATTTTTTTTTACTTTTTCAGCATAACTTACAGAGATTCCTATATTTTCACTAACAACATATGGGAACACGTTCAGATTGTATTGGTATTTTTACAAATTTGTTCAGTTTTACAGTGGCTAACATCTTGGCAACACCACTGTATTTTTTTGGTATTCTTATGAAAACAATTTAGGGGATTCACAAGGTATGCTAATATGTCATATTGTCACGATGTTATAATATTTTATAATAGTTTAAAAATATTGTTGTTCTATTTCAAACAAAAGACGTTATTCTATATTTATTGTTTTGTCATATAATTTGGTAGAAATCTGAGCTGCATGGCTGTCGCCTTATCGAGCCGCCTGTAATGCGGCTTGCAAGCTGAAAGTTTATCTATGAGAATCGCCTAATTTTTATAATTTTCTTTTTATCAATTTACAAACTTAAAACAGTACAATAAAATATTAGGGGTTGTTCACACCAGTAATATTTTTCAATGTTATTATTTAAAAAAATATTACTTTTTCATAAGGTGTCATCCTCAATTGTGTCGTTATTTTGGATTAAAATATTATTACTGCTCATTACTTCAACTAAAGCTGAAATAAACCAGCCAGTGTAGAAATAAAATCAGAAAATGTAAATTCACTGTTAATTATTGTTGTTTTGTTTGAGCTTTGACACTTTTTGTTAAATAGCTTTTACTAAATTCTTATTTAGTCCAAAAATTGTTCAACTTAAAGGTGTTTTTATCTTATCTACTACTGGCCATAGAAACTAGCTTGCCCCGCAGTAATCAATATCAGTAAATTTATAATCTGGGTTAATAGCACGCTATTAATTAAAAATTAAAAATAATATTGTTTAATTTTAATCGCATGTTAATCGCATTTATTTAAAGAATTCTCAGCTACATTATTGCCAAACAAAGTTAAGCGGTATCATCTAGTATAAATGAGATATTAGACAAAAACTGATGACATCTTTTTTGAAGGGCCTACTGATTTTCAGAATCTTTCGAGGCCTATAAATAAAAATTGGTCACTAATTTCGTGAAACCAACTCTAGTATTTTACTACTCCTTTGTAGTAGAGTTGAGTCCGTGGATTTTTCGAAAAGTTTTGATTTGTTGCAAGTTTTGATTTGTTGTGTAATTAAATATTTTACAAAAACTATGTATACTTAATGATGTCATGTTTCAAAATAACGGATGTCACTGACATAAACAACACAATAGTCGACGATGTTTTTAATATTTTTATCTAAAGTACCAAACAATTAAACAAATCACTCGATAAATACTCGTATAATCAGTAAATTGGTATTCCCACAGTATAAATACAAAAGTGTCTTAGTTTCCATAGATCTGAGATAATGTTCAGCGTATTACCTTAAAATTATAAATATTGAAATAAAAGAAATTGGAAACACAAAGTGACGTACTAAATAAGTAAAATTATGAAATATAATTGTGCTACAACAAAAGTCAACCCTGACCCCACCATTGGAGATTTGAAGATGCCATTCGCTCACTCTCTGCATAGTTCAGTTATTAGTTATGTTGTGTCAAACCACAAACCTTTAGAGAAACCTTTAGAGAATTACCCCTAGATTAGAACACCAGAAGGCTCTGGTGTTAGTCCTGCCACACTGACTGGAAATATCTATCGTTCATGAATATAGCGTAGCTATCCTCTGACTTTTTAAGTGATGCTGACGATTCCACTCTGGCTTTGGCCATGTTTTTGCCTAATCCAACCGTCGCAATGTGGACCGTTTCTCGAGTAGGCGGTCAAAAATTCATAACTTTTAATTGGAATGGATTTTTTTATATGTGGTGTTTAGTTTTTATATGTGGTGTTTAGTAGGTGGGACTTTAGTATTTAATTTTATCTATGAAATGATAAGAAAAGCTATGAAGGGTTTAAAATACCTTTTCATTTTTGGTTGAATTTTATTATGAAATTGCAATAATAAAACATATACAAAAGTTCCTATATCATTAGTTACATTTATAGCTAAAACCTAATAATAATTATGTAATTTTAATTTTATTTGAACTATTTTTAAATGAGTTAATATTTATTCTGGCTTAAGTTCTTTATTACAAAGAAATAAAGAAAAATTATACACTAGCAGAATGTAATGCATTTTCTGAATCGGTACAGCCGTCGTCAGCATTCTTTTTTATCTATCTACGAGGTATTCTCAATTGTAATAATATTTCTATATATCATCGCGTTAATTTTTGAACCTCGTAAGCGCCAAGAAGTCGTTTTTCAGAAAACGAAAAAAACTTAATAACTTCTTTAATATGGGCTTCAAAATCATTTTTTTAAAAAACATGGCTGTGCGACTCTCTGAAGGGTATAGAAACTTTTTAATTTAATTTGTTACTTACAATTAATTGTACCCAAATCTGTCGCTTACGTGGTTTTGGCGCAAACAGCAAATTGCAAATTTTTGTGTGTAAATAAACATTTATTATTGTATTTACAAAAAAAGTTTTACTTTACTAAAATGCTCCAATTTAACTTTACTAAAAATGCTCCAATTGGCCTGCAACTTTCATGATTTTTTAAATCTTAAATACAAAAAACTTAGTGGTTGAAATATAAAGACCATTCCAACTTGAAATATAAAGACCATTATATTTTGCATGCAAACGTCATTTGTATGGTGCTTACGAGGTTTTGGAAATGAATTTATTTATTTTTATACAAACTTGTTAAGATGAGAATGTAGTCTGGTGGCAAATGTTATTTTCTACCATAAAAACCAAAAGAGTCAATTTCGAAAAAGTTTCGCTTACGTGGTTTAAGAAGAAACGCGACGATATGCAAACTATATAGATACGAAGAATGAAGATGTAGCGATCCAGAAAATTCAATACATTTTGCTAATGTCTTAATTTTCTTAAACTTTTTAGAATAAAGAACATAAGCTAGAATAAATATTAATATACTTTATAATAATTTTAGACTTAAATTTTATCAGAAATTGCCAAACTTAGGCCTTGCCAAAATTTTTTTATGGATACCGATTTCAAAGTTATAATGGGTGATTTTTTTGAGGTTAGGATTTTCATGCATTAGTATTTGACAGATCACGTGAGATTTCAGACATGGTGCCAAAGAGAAAGATGCTCAGTATGCTTTGACATTTCATCATGAATAGACTTACTAACGAGCAACGCTTGCAAATCATTGAATTTTATTACCAAAATCAGTGTTCGGTTCGAAATGTTCAAATGTGACAAATTTTGTTCAGCGATGAGGCTCATTTCTGGTTGAATGGCTACGTAAATAAGCAAAATTGCCGCATTTGGAGTGAAGAGCAACCAGAAGCCGTTCAAGAACTGCCCATGCATCCCGAAAAATGCACTGTTTGGTGTGGTTTGTACGCTGGTGGAATCATTGGACCGTATTTTTTCAAAGATGCTGTTGGACGCAACGTTACGGTGAATGGCGATCGCTATCGTTCGATGCTAACAAACTTTTTGTTGCCAAAAATGGAACAACTGAACTTGGTTGACATGTGGTTTCAACAAGATGGCGCTACATGCCACACAGCTCGCGATTCTATGGCCATTTTGAGGGAAAACTTCGGAGAACAATTCATCTCAAGAAATGGACCGGTAAGTTGGCCACCAAGATCATGCGATTTGACGCCTTTAGACTATTTTTTGTGGGGCTACGTCAAGTCTAAAGTCTACAGAAATAAGCCAGCAACTATTCCAGCTTTGGAAGACAACATTTCCGAAGAAATTCGGGCTATTCCGGCCGAAATGCTCGAAAAAGTTGCCCAAAATTGGACTTTCCGAATGGACCACCTAAGACGCAGCCGCGGTCAACATTTAAATGAAATTATCTTCAAAAAGTAAATGTCATGGACCAATCTAACGTTTCAAATAAAGAACCGATGAGATTTTGCAAATTTTATGCGTTTTTTTTTAAAAAAAGTTCTCAAGCTCTTAAAAAATCACTCGTTATAACACAATTGGGAGTCAAAAAATATTACTTTATTTCAACTATATCACAGCGAAAAATGTAATTAAAAATAGATTTTCTTGGTATTTTGTAAAATTAAAAAAAAAAAAAGTCTTAGAAAAGTTTAATTTAATAAAAAGATTTCAATGCAAAAAATTTTTTGCATAATTAGCTATATTTAGTATAATTGACCTATTAGTGCTAAAGTTATAAATTCTTTGTGTCTTTCAGAAGTTTTAACATTTTGTTATATAAAAAGGTCCAAATTGCTTAAAACTGTCCTACCTAATAAAGCACACCTCTTTGCCGTCAAAAAATCTTCCACCATTTTGTAGTCTACGCCCTCCACTGCATTCCTTTACACTATTATATGTATCTGCGCCAGGTTGCAAGATGTACTACAAAAAAAAAAAAAAAAATATTATTTAATATTATGCTAATTACCCATAACATTTTATAATAAAAATGCAATTTATTTATTGGGGAAAAGAGCTAGTTCCTATACGTATTACACTGGTTGATCAGACCAGATCATCAGAAAACCATTTTCCTAATTTTAGAGAAGCCAAGAATACTCTCTAAGTAATAAAATTCTACAAAACACAATGAGAAGTGTATATGTTAATAAAATAATATTACAGAGTATTAAAGATCCAACAAAACACCAACAAACATACCACGTTTTTATTTTTCCTTACTGTCGTTCTACAATTGGATGAATTTTTGCCATCAATTAATGCAGACGTAAGGTGTAATGAATTGCATACACAAGTTAATTTTGTTCTCGCAAAAGAACGTTATATTATGTGTAGTTAGCATAATATTAAAATTCTCAAACATTTTATAAATAAAAAAAACAATATTTAAGTGGTAGAAACTTCATTCTAAAAGAATGAGATTTTTCAAAGCACGTTTTAGCCTTGAGTATTTGAAATTGTGTTAAGTCGAACTATTTATTTTACACTCAGATGAAATTTGAATTCAAGCTCAAGTTCGTTTTATTCTCTCTAACAAAGAATAAATTAAATTGCAAATAAGGTGATAATATTAAAGAAAAATTGGGAAAATTTTATTTTTAGACACCAGCAGAGCGGACATATTTTCTAGACAGCTACGTCCGTCATCAGCACTCTTCGTATCTATCTACTTAGGGTAGTGTTTAGTTGTAAGCATCATCTAATTAACCAACCAAACTCAGATAAAGGAATACGAGAAAACTGTATTCAATCATCAATCGTTAGTTGTTGAGAACGAAGTCTAACACTACCTAAAGCTTCCCTCTTGTTTAATATTTTTACTTAAATATTGATGATTGAAGTTTGCTGATGACGGACGTAGCTGTCTAGAAAATGTGCATTTCGCTCTGCTAGTGTCTTAAAATTATATTTTCCCAATTTTTCTTTAATATTATCACCTAATTTGTAATTTAATTTATTCTTTGTTAGAGAGAATAAAACGAACGTTTTAGCCCTTTGAAGCCAGGTACTATATTGAGACCCAAAAAAAGGTTACGATATGCTGCCAAAAACAACCAAATAGTACAAACTCACTTGTTTTTTTTGTTGCAGAATTTTGCTGAGATTGAAAATTCTTCTTTGAAGTTCCTAAAATCCTAAAACTATTATGGTGTCATTTTGGGTACTGCCTAATATTAAAACCTGAAAAAATCAAAAGTGCCAAAATTAGATTTAGAGAATGATTCCTGGCGCTTCCTTGTATATTAAAAATTTAAATATTTACAAATATCTAAATTTGGCATTGGTTAAAGAAGAAATCGAGAAATATTATTGGCAGATAAAATCCTAAATGAACGTAGTTACAACTAAGAAGTATGGACACAGCTGATGTTGGCCGAACATCATAGGGGCAACCTTCAAAGTATAACAGCAACAATGAAAAATATAGTTTTTTATCGCTGGTGAGGACTTAATTAAGTTAATTTTTTTGCAAATAAAATTAAATTATTTACTTATTTTAAGTTTAATGCAAATTCTTTTCAATTTATTATATATTTGACAATATTTATCGTTTTACATCACTTATTCTAATAAATATCTACAACATATTTTTCAATCACTATAATAGGATTTATATGAATTATAATTTAAATGAGAATTTGTTAAAAACATTTTTTCTTGGCACTCATCTATACATATAATAAAATGAAATATTTTTTAAAAATCTTATTGCTGGTGCAGTTAGTAATCGAAGTTGAATACAAAACAGGAATTTTTGTTTGTCTTTCCATATGCCTCTGTGTGTTCGCATCACGTAAAAACTACTCCATGAATTTTAATAAAATTTTGTGGTAAGGTACCTTAGTATCTTGGTGCAAATAGAGGATACTTTTTTTCCGGAAAAATATCTCATTTCCGAGAGAAAAATAAGTGAAAGTACGCAATTTTACCGATTTAAAGGTACTGCAAAATTGACAGCAACTTTTATTTTTGTCAGCGGGATATTTTGAACTGTATCTACATAACTCTACAATATTATTAGAATCTTATCCAGGGATGGGTACCTCTATATATTAAAAATACATAAAACATAACTGAAGCACTATAAAAGTAAGAGTCTTAAAATTTGGTGTAGATTCCTTTCATAACAAACTCGTACAAAATATTTACAAGACACTCATGACGAGGCGGGCACAGCTAGTTATTAAATATGTAATTCATTGTATTGTTTTCGATATGTCATGTTAATTTTATATTGTATCCTTAAACCTCATATTGGGGTTGTTTTTCTCTTAATAATCATTTTGTCTAGTTTTCTTATACTGTCAGAATCAGGTTGACATGTGCATTTGAAAGCTTTATTATATTGTAAAGAAGCACTACTTTTTATGTTTTTAGGGTTCCGTACCCAAAGGATAAAAACAAACCCCTATTGTTTTCGCTACAATGTCTGTCCGTCTGTCAGCGTCTTTTATCTCTGGAACTGTAATAGGTAAACTTTTGAAATTTTCACAGATGCTGTATAGCTTTTGCCGCTATAGCAACAAATACTAAAACATATAGGGTGTTCCGATAGAGAGGTGTTATTCACGAATATGTGTTTATTTCTTGAACTGTAGGAGGCATAGACTCAAGATTTATAAACTTAGTTCGCTATATAAACAAGTATAAAAAAAACCTAAAAATTAAAGGGTGTTCCGATAGTGGTGTGATTTTCATGTATAATGCATAAGTTTTGAACGATAATAGGTAGACGCTTGAAATTTTCACAGAAGGTGTATACTTGTGTCCGCTATAGTAAATAATACTAAAACCTATAGGGTGTTCCGATAGAGAGGTGTTATTCACGAATATGTGTTTATTTCTTGAACTGGTCTCAAGATTTAAAAACAGTAATTAAAACTTAGTTCGCTACACAAACAAGTATAAAAAAATAAACCTAAAAATTAAAGGGTGTTCCGATAGTGGCGTGATTTGCATGTATAAGGTCTAAGTTTTGAACCATAATAGGTATACCATTGAAATTTTCACAGAAGGTGTATAACTGTGGCCGCTATAGTAACAAGTACTTAAACCTATAGAGTGTTCCCATAGAGAGGTGTTATTCACGAATATGTGTTTATTTCTTGAAATATAGGAATATAAAAAAGTAAATAAGTATAAAAAAATAAACCTAAAAATTAAAGGGTGTTCCGATAGTGATGTGATTTGCATGTATAAGGACTAAGTTTGGAACCATAATAGGTAGACGCTTGAAATTTTCACAGAAGGCCACTATAGGAATAAATACTAAAACTTATCGGGTGTTCCGAAAGTGAGGTGTTATTTGCCTTTATTTCTTTATTTCTTGAGCTAGAGGAGGCAACCACTTAAAATTTGCAGACAGTAACTAACACTATGTTCGCTTTCTAAACAAGTATATAAAATTAAACCTTAAAATTAAAGGGTGTTCCGAGAGTGACGTGCTCTATGTGTATATGGTCTAAGTTTTGAACGATAATAAGTAGACTCTTGAAGTTTTTACAGGAGGTTTATTACTATGGAAACTATAACAAATCATAAAAATTAAAGGGTGTTCCGACTGTGACGTGATTTTCATGTATAACTCCTTATTTCTTGAACCGTAATAGGTAGATTCTTAAAATTTTGTACAGGAGATATGTTGCCACGGCCGATATGACAATTACTAAAAATTAAAGGGTGTTCCGCCATGATATGTTTTTCACGTATAGTGACTTATTTTTTTAATCGTAATAGGTAAACTCTTGATATATTCATTGAAAAAGAATTTCCACGGCCGTTATAACAAATAGCAAAATCAAAGGGTGTTCCGACATGGACATGATTTTTATTTAAATAGCCTTATTTTTTGAACCGTATTAGGTAGACTCTTGAATTATTTACAGTAGATGTTGTACATCGGCCGATGTAACAATTGCTAATTACTAAAGGGTGATCCATCAGTGACATGTTTTTCACGTACATTACTTTATTTTTTGAACCTCAATAGGTAGGCCTGATATTTTTATAGAAAGTGTATTACCATGGCCTTTATAACAACAATTCCTAAAATTTAAAGGGTGTTCCAATAGCTATGCAATTTTCGCGAATATGAGTTTGATTTTAAAAATAAAGGTTGCCCTATAAGACATGAAAAATTTAACAACTTGAATTTATAAAGGCCTACTAAACATAGTACGGAACCCTACATGTGTGAGACTAACTCGCACTTGACTGATTTATTTTATGTTTTTATACTTTTTGCTGACATTCACCGCTACTGTCATTTCAGTAACTCGATGCATTTGTGTAATAGTTTCATTTTAAGTTTTTGTGTTCGCTAAAATTGTGGTATGTGTTGTTTATTTTTAAGCAATACAACAACAAAATAAAAAGTAATTTGAATAAATCAGGCAAGTGAGAGTCAGATTCATATAGGTATTTTACTTATAGAAAAAACATCCCTTCAATTTTTAGTAATTTTTATTACAGGGGCCGTGGTAATACACCTTGTGTGAAAATATCCAGAGTCTATCTATTACGGTTAAAATTAAAAGCGAAATAAACAAAAATCAGTACACTATCGTGACACCCTCTTATTTTTACTTTTATTTTTAATACTTGTTGATATTGCAAACATAGTTTTAATTTACAGTTACACATTTGAAGTGTCTGCCTAAGTCGAATACAATGTTATTTTCTATATTAAATTATGTATACAATGGCCTAAACTCATAAAAAATATTCTGAATTTATAAAAGTTTTATAAAACACATTTTGTAGGAATCAAATACTTTTTGTGAATACGAACCTCAGGCATACCTGGGATTTTTCATTGGTATTATTGCAAATAGTTACAATGAAAAAAAAAAAATGTTAGCTACAATTTAATGCTACTGATTTATTTTTAATTAAAATTGTTTAATTATAATTGATGAAGAAATCATTGTTTTTATTAAACACTAATTTATGATCGCAGTAGGTTTTTATAGCTACAAAGGTTTTAATAGCTACAAATAAAGTATCTAGTTAGGCACTACCATTGTATTCACACTAGACATCTGCACGAATGCATTTAAAATGCCTTTTAATCAAAACATGTTTCGTGCCGAAGTTTACGAAACGAATGAAACCATACATGCATTACAAAAATGAGTTACGGATTAAATTCAAATCCTTTTCAATCCGTGTTAGTGTGATGATTTAATGTGCTTTAAAAAACGAATAAATTAATGCAGATCTCTAATTCACACTCAGTTTTGAAAATATGTACTACCCAATCTCCAACAGGTCAATTTAAGTTTTCAGAAATTTTTTATATATTTTTTCTGATTGTTTTTTATTTTTATATGAAAAATGCACATAATAGAAGAGCAGAGAATGAAGGTGGGACTTCTTTAAAAACATCACTACAAAAAGGTTGATTGCAAATGTGGCCAATAATGATAATGCTTTTTTATTATTTAATCATTGTTTTTCAAATAATTACTAATAAACCTTTTTCATTAAAAACGATTACTATTAATGAAAACAATGTTTTTTTTTTGTTTTTGATTTCATATTTATTTATTGTATCTTCAATATGATTGAACTAACAATAATTACTCATATCTTAAGTCTAAAATAAAATATACTTTTTAAGTCCAGCCACTGCTAGACCAAAAAAAATTATGTATGTTCCACGATTGTTTTTAGTCGAATGTAACCAGGTGTTGAAAATGTAGTTTTATATTTCGGTTTTATTTGAAGACTAAAGAAAATTGTTAATATAATTTATTTTTCAATTTGTTACAAAAACAAAATGCTACTTATTTAAATTCAAAAAATATTTATATAAACAAAGTATATAAAATGCAAAGTTGTAATAATTATATTCCAACACCAGGAGCATTAAGAATGATACGCGCCAATGGATTTGGATGAGTTTCAAGCTTTTTCAAATAAGTTACCGCATGTTTCGCTATTTCTGATTTAACTGTTGGCACGTTTAGATCTTTGTGCATATTAGAGTTTTTGATATACCAGGGAGCAACTGTGATCATTCGAAGAAACTTATTTTGGCGCCTTTGAATTTTTTCAACATTGCTAGCTGAGGCAGTGTCCCATAATTGAATCCCATAGCACCAAATTGGTTTAAATATCGACTTGTACAGTAGCAATTTGCAATCTAAGCTGAGGGTAGACTTTCTGCCAATAAGCCAGTTTAGTTTGACTGCTTTCCACTTCATTTGTGTCAACTTGGATTCTATGTGGCTTTTCCAATTAAGGCGCCGGTCAAGATGAATACCGAGGTATTTGACGTCTGAAAGCTGGGGCATCATTTGATTTGATTATTTATGCGAATAGGGGGGAATGAGTCCCTACGCAGTGTGAAAGTTATATGAGTGGATAATTTCAAGTCAAATCAACCAAAAAAAAAATGTTTTCAAATTTACCACTCCCGATTTTATTGAAACTTTTTTTGTTTATATTCGTTGACTCCCTGAATCCAAATATAATTTAAAAAAAATTCAATCTCTTACAGTTTTTCCGCTACACAGTTATCAAAATTGAAAAATGTCGCTTTTTTGCATATGCGCTCGAGGATTAAATATATTCTAAAACCAATTCTATAAGTCCTATATGACCTCAGGTTCGGTACGATTTAAAATATATAATTCTACCCAGATGGCATCAGGTAATTCTTCATCTTTGTTGGCATATTTGAGTGTCCTAGCCATTTCTATCACAGTTCATTTTCGGTTTATAGGTGGTTTATGAAATGAATTTTGTATGGAAATTTATTTTGTAAACCTTCTATAAATCAAGAATAATCTTTATGAATTTGACGCTTACTTATTGGAAATTTACTTAAACTATCAGAGATACTAATTATATAATTTTCATATAAGTTTTTTTTTCTTATGTAATTTTAAATCATAAAAACAAATAATTATTTTCTTTTAAATTATTCATCATATTTATTTTCCAATCACATACAAAATTCCAACAACTGATAGAAATTTCTTGAATCTGAATATCTTTGTATACTAATATTTATTACTAATTAATTTTACCTTGGACTTTGAAATAAATTATAATAATAACCCTGAGTAGTCTTAAATTAAAGAACCATCAGACTTTTTGATAAAAAGTCTTTTATTTATGTGCATCAGTTATTGCCTACAATTAGTTTGGCAAATACTCATAAAGACCTTGCTGAATTGCTTGGAAAACAAAATAAATATTTCATTATACTGTCAACTTTATTTTTAATAATATTAAAGAAATTGTGTATCACAGCAGAGGAGAGGTTCACTGTTTTTAATAAGCAAAGTATTCACAGCTAATTAAAACGTATAATGAGTTTTTGAAATGACAGCAGGTGTAAAATTTTATTTGAACTTTTTGTTGATGACAAACATAAATTACACTTAAATTTAGAGACAAAAATTATTATTTCTAAAGAAATTGCTTTAGTAATATTAAAGAAATAGTTATGTATATAGGCTGAATTTTTTACTGTTAGGTTTTTAATATAAATTTTTAAGCTTCGTTCTGCTGTACATCATGAATCAAACTCAAACGTGTAAATAACGATTTCCCATATCATTAAATATAGAATATTACTAAAACAACGATTATAAATTAAATAACTTTATTTTAAAGTTACTCTAATTACTCTGAAAGTAGTTCAGGCAGAGCAGAATTTTTACCAAATTTTTTAACTAATTATGTATCTTTCTTTGTGTTTGGACTGTGTGCTGCAATTGCTGTGCACAACTCTAGTAATAATACCTTGTCTAAATCTTATGTAAGTATATTAGTATTAAACTCCATTTAAAAACTAAAGCTGAGCAGCCTTGAATAACAAATATTTTTAAATAAAGGGTCTTAATAATCTGAAAAGAATCGTTTCTATGAAAAATATGGCATAGAGGCGGAATTCATTTATGGTAGAACGGCTTAGCTAATAAATAAAACGATTAGTAATACCTGTAAGGTATCCAGAAAAGTTCTTATTGTGATAATAATAATAATCCGTCTGCACTTAGTTAAAAATGCCTTAATTAATTTTAAGTTTTATTGGCCAAATACACAAGACCTGGCGTCTAATCACCGCATTCGATATCGAGTAAAATCTCTCGTAATTTTTCATTTTGGTATCATGGCACTCGATATCGAATAAAAAGTATCGTAATTTCATTTGAAAGGAAATGTTTTTAAACCGTGTTTTTTTTGTTTACTTGTTGACTTATAATTAATCTATTACAATTTGATATAAATAACGATTCGATACATTGCATAATTAGCTTACTCGACTCCTATCGAATTTGTTATTCGATACGATAGTTTACTCGATATCGATTGCGGTGATTAGGCCCCTGAATCTTTTTACATCATAAAATATATCAAAGGAAAATACTTATTTTGGTTATCCCATACTCAAGAAGAAAAAAAACAAGAAACACTTAGAAAAACTGACTAAAAAACAGATAGATGGGCATTAATTCTAAACTACATATTTAAAAGGAAGTAAGTAAACAAAACGCGCCAAAATAATTGTGCATAGAAGTAAAGACTATGGCCCTTATTATGAGTCGCATTAAATTTTCGATCATGGTTTAAATGGATTAAACTACCGATCACCGAACATAGAATGTTAAGTTCGAAAAACTCTTATAAAATTTGTTTGCATAACGAATTTTTAATTCAACAAAATTTCGCTTTCGCTGCTTATTAAAAATATAAATATTTGTAAATTTTTTATTGGTTTTTAATACTAGAATTAAAGTATTTTATTTTAATTTTATGCAGATCTAAAGTTCTAAGTACAAAACAACAATTGGAAAAGCTAGTTTTTCTAATCGCACAAAACCCTCAGCTGGTGAAAGGAATAGGTAAAAAAGTTCAAGCGCCAAAAAAAATGGGAAGAAAACACGCAGGAGCTAAATTGTATGTGGCCACCCATTGCGGATATAGTAATACAGACTCTGTGTAAATTTCAACTGTCTGTCTGAATATCTGACACTTGATATTCAACTGTTTGTTTAAATATCAAGTGTCTATTTATAACGGTTTAAATGTATATGCCTCAAATAATATCACCTATAATGACACACTTTAATTTCTAATTTTAAATTGTATACTTGTTGTTATTGCGGATATGGCAGATAAGCCCATATACGACAAACTAAGTCACCTTAGAGAACACTTTTTAACGTTTGTTTTTATACTTCTCTTTATTGTGGACTTATCAATAAACACTTAGTGTACATTCCAAATCTCTGTCTAAAATGGTTCAAACGATAATTAGATGACAACAGGGGAGAGAGAAATGTACTCTTGAAATTCTTTCTGTCTTTTAATTAGTAGTTATAATTTTGAAGTTTAAAATTTAAAAATCCATAAAAAATGTATACATCTATACATACTCCTGCAATAAAAATTGCACGATATAAACACAAATGAAATTTTAAAGAAGAAAAGAGAAAGATTTCTGGGAAGAAAGTTGCATACAAAATTTGACCACTTACATCACCCGCGGGGCAACCTTTAGATCCCTTTACTCTGCACATAGTAATACACTCACTGGTAGAATTTCAGGCTTTAAAAGATAAGGATATATACATCAAACTCGATCAACTATAGGGACATACTTTAATTTCTAATTCTTAGGTAATTAAAGTGACAAGTACGTTTAGTTACTGTACTACTTTAAAACACAATGCCATCAGGTGTGTGATGGTGGCACTTTAAGTATAATTTATTTTTTTTTTAAATTTTAAATTCTATAGGTTTTACATAGAAATACAATTTCATTTTGTTAACATTTGTTAGGTGAAATTCATTTCTTCAAAGTATTGTGTTTTTATGTTTTTTAGAGAATGAACATTCTCAATACGAATTAAAAAATATATTTACATTTTGAATAAAATAATGGTTTTTTGCACCTAAAAATTTATATTTTCATTTGAAAGCAAAAGAAATAATTAATTTTAGCGTTTTAAAAATTTAATGTTTTTTTACATATAATTTTATACAACTATGTATACTTTAGGTTTTTAAAACCCAGTATTTATACAAACTTGTCTTCCAATATATTATTAGACTCTATGTCCTTTATGATTTTAAAATAGGAGTCATGATCAAATTATAATATTTCTGAAAAAATTCATAGGACATAAGTATTATTTTTTTTTGTGTTCGAGAAGAACAAATTAAACATTTATACTTTATTTCAGTTGTTATCCTTTTTAGCACCGCCATTTAAATTTATTTTTCTTGTTTTCTAGATCAGCTTATATAAAAAAACATGAAACTAAAAAGTACAGTATAGAAAACTCTAGGACACAACGAAGGAGGGTATATACGTCAAATTAAAAAGAAGACACGCACAAACCTAATGAAAGTTATGGATCTGCAATTTATTTAAATACACTGTGCTATTAATTTAAGTTGTTTATTTTTGTTTTTATATTAACTAGTGTTCTCTGTCATTTTTGTTTTATACATAAAAAAAAACAAATTAAATTTTTAAAGTAATAACAAGGAAATTTTACTGTAAGTTCTTTTGAAAAAAATAATAAGATATCCGACCCTTAAGAAAGTCAATAAATAAATGAAAAAATGTATAATAAATTGTCGCTTTATTTACACTTAAGAATTCTGGCCGCATTAAATAAAATAGCATTGGCCAAATAACAAGTAAATATATGTTAATAAAAATATATGTTTATTATTTTTTATTTTATAAGAAGTAAAAATATATAATTCTACACATATTCCACTAACCGAGACCATTATTTTACCAACCAATTTAAACGCATTTTCTTAATTCTCAGTGGATTGAGAAAGCACTTGTAATGAATCCTTGTTTTATCAGTTGTGTATTGGTTAAACTATTTATAAAATTGGCCGGTAAAAAATATAAATTTTTGACGATAATTGTAAGTGAACTAGCGAAGATTATAATCAATATTTAATTATTAAAGTATAAATAAATTATACGCCACCAATGCTGACGTGGTAAATTATCACAATTTGAACTACTGCTTTAAATAAATAAAATTTCCATTTTTCATTATTTAGTAAAACTAAAAGGATTCATAAAATTCTTTGCATACAATTACACTTGTTTTTAGTGTACTTATTAAACATTTAGTGGTGTTGCTGTTTCTAAACTAATGCTAAAAATATTAGATGAAATAACAAATGTCTGCATAATTTTTAAACTTTTCTGGCTTACGTAACAAAAAAGGAAATTTGCATAAAATATCAACAATAAATCTTAGTAGAAAATACTAATTTAATTAGCTCTCATGTTTCGACGTTTTTAAACTGACTTTTATATAAGAACAAATATAAGCAACATCTGACAATGTGTTAAAAAGGAAATCATACAACAGGATTTACAGTTTCCTGTTTAGTATAAACAAATATTTGGAGATTTTGTTTTCTTTTTAACTGCTATTTAATGTCTTGTATTCATTTTATTATTATTCATAGCCATCATCAGAAGACAAGGGAACCTAGAAAAGACACAAAATATTATAGTTGAATTATTAGCCAACTTTACATTTTATACAATAAAACACTAATAATTAATTGTATTCAGGCATACAGTTTTGTGAGGGTGGATATTGCTGTTTTGTTAAGAAAGATACTTTTTATGACCTTTTTATTTGAAATAAAATCAAGCTTAATCCTTTGCAAGTGTTTTTTAGTTATACAAATTTTATTACCATCGTAAAAGTTTTATTTTCAAAGGATTAAGATAACATATGAACACTCTATGACATGTAAAAATTTTTACTGAGCGTGTTAAAATAATTGAAGTATCTCGTTTAATTGTTTCAAAATTAAATCAAGAAGCAGTGGAGCAAAATTAGCTGGATTAAAAAAGTGAAAAGTAAAAAAGTTTAAGTTTCTTCGTTTGCCTAGAGAACTAAATAAGGCAGTGTCTTGAAATTTTGTACTTTGAGAAAAAAGAGTGTTTTCTATTTAAAGTTTGGTTACTTCCTCTGGTAACTAACTCTGAGAAGAACTTGGGTTTTCTTTTTCTAGATTGTTATAGCAAGTGTGCCCCAAAATTAACTCAAGGTTTGAAATAAATAGAAACGCATTTTTTAGTCTTCAGACTGTTATTTTTTCGTTACTTTTTGTTAAAGTGAGGCTTAAGTTCGTTTATTTTCTCGTTCTACTAAAAGGGTTGAAAAATATTTTTTTATAAATTGGGTGATTAATTTTAAAATTTATTTTAGACATCAGCAAAATGTAATGCATTTTCTGGATCACTACATCCTTCATTAGCATTTTTCGCATCTATCTACCTTGAGTAATGTTTAATTGTAAACATCATCTATTTAACCAACCAGCAACCAGGATTTCAACACAGAGTTGCATTTTTTATTGTACAATTTAAAAGTCCTGGTGTTTTTTTTATTTGGCGACATATTAATTTGACACATATAAGTTACGCTAGGCTAACAATATTTCAAATGATTGCTTGATACTCTTTCCAGTGACTGCTGTTCAATTAATTTGCTGGTTGTTCATTGTTATAGAAAATGCTGTAAGTGTATTTGATATTCGTTATATATCTTAGTATACAATTTTATTACATGTGCGTACATATACACTTATCTTTGTTCAAAGACACATTCATATAGATGAATATACACTGCCGTTCAAATGAAGAAAATTTGAGTTTAATATTTTTTATTTATTCCTTAATAACAGAATTCAACAAACTAAAACTTTTCAAAAAACGCAAATATACTGACCTATTCTATTAACAAAGAGAAGTAAAACCCTATGGGCCTCGAAAAATTCTGAAAAACAGTTCTCCTTCAAGAAAGGTGTTATCAGTTTTTGTCTAATATCTCATTTATATAAGACTAGCTATCCCTGGTGTGCTTCGCTACACCCATCTACAAGAAATACAATAAATACTTAAAAGAAAAATATAATCAACCTTTAACTTGAAAACACACGCTGTCAAAAATGTTTTAGTTTATATGCATGGTACGACGCCCACTGTTCTCATCCAATCTGTTTTTTGCTAGATTATACGTATTAAAATGATAAGAATATTTTACTTTTTATGAGAGAGACCACTCTTATCCAGTCTGTATTTTGCTAGACTATGTACATTAGTACGACGTGTAACTTGTGCAAAGTTTGTAGTTCTCTAGGTACACGATAATAATTTTTCACTGCATGGGAGGTACCACGTTCACTGTCCTAATAAAGTCTGTATTTTGCTATACTATGCACACTACTCTGAGGGTTACCTGTGGAAATTTTCAAGACTCTACCTAGTATAGTTCTCCAGGTACCACGCTCACCATTCAAATTCAGTCTGTGTTTCTCTACACAAAGTATTTTAATATGGGTGTTACTGATGCAAAATTGGAAGAAGCTGCATATTGCAGCTCCTTAGATACAGGATAATAATTGTTTACTTTGTATGGGGGTATCACGCTTATTCACCCTATGTTTTACTAGAGTATACACATGGGTATGGAGGTTACTTGTACCCACTTTGAAGATCATACCTATTACAGTTCTCTATGTACATGGTAATAGTTTTTCACTTTGAATGGGAGGTACCACTCCCACTGTCGCAATTGATTCTGTATTTTGGAAGATTATGCGCATTAACAGGGGTTACTCATGCAGAGTCTCAAGGCGCTATCTATTGTAGTTCGCCATGAACACGATAATAATTTTTCACTTTGTATAGGAGATACCACGCCCACTGCCCTAATCCAGTCTGTATTTTACTAAACTATGAACATTATTCTGAAGGGTACTTGTGGAAAGTTTCAAGACGGTACCTGGTGTATTTCTTCAGGTAACGATAATAATTTTTTACTTTGTATGGGAGGAACCACGCCCACTATTCCAATCCAGTCTTACTTTCTCTAAACTATGTATATTAATATAGAGGTTGCTCATGAAAAATTCATAGGCGCTACCTATTACTGTTACCAAGCAACACGATGATAAATATTTTCTTTGTATGGGAGGTGCCACACCCACGTCGAAACTAAAAAAAAAATAAGTACGCTATTTTACCATCCGTATATATGATAAAACACTGTAAAAATTTCAGAAAGATCGGGTGATTGGTGTAGGCAGCTATAGCTTTCCGACAAACAAACAAACATACAAACAAACATATTTTGTGCTTTATATGTATAGATGATACCCCTTAATTTTGTTTGGCTATAATGTAGCTGGGGATTCATTAAATAAATTCTATTAAGACTTTATGCCAAATAAATCTATTATTCCTTTTTTAAAGAAAATTAAAAATATTAATATTGAAAATAAAAATAAAATAAACTTAAAATTTTTATAAAGCTTAGAAAACATAATTATAAAAGGTAAACATAATATTTTATTGTTAAACATAGTATGTTAAATATGATTAAAACGCACAAATAATGTTTCGTTTTAAAAGTATTTTCGTTTGGCATTTCTTATGTTCAGCCGACTCACTCATTGAAACCACAACTCCGCCTGGAGCAAGCTGGACTTCGACCGCGAAAATCCTGCTTAGATAAAGCAACCACCCATAAGGTAATTGTTAAACACTCTGTGTAATTGGAGAAATGCATTATATCTTGTGTTTAAAGACTTTGAAAAAGTATTTAATAAGCTGGCTCATAACACCATCTGGAAGGCACTTGAATGCAAGGGAACCCCACCTACGGCTCTACTTTAGGGTACTCCATGAGTACTATCTCGACAACAGAATAAACGTTAACATACATAAACGTAAATATACATCAAATTGCATCATCCATTTGGACAACCTTTAAATATTTTTACTTGTTATTATGGACATACTGATATGCCCTCTGTTAGAATTTTAACTGCCTACCTAACATGTTGGTACACATGTGTTAGTCATGTGTTAATATTATCAGCCAATTTGGATTAGAAGTTTGTTGTTGAAAACTGAAAAGGTCACGTTTGTGTGTGTTCTTCGATTTTTGCATTTGATAAAAATGGATCAAAAACATTTACTAAATTTTGCGTTAATTGAATGACATCAACGACGAATCAGGTTTTCTCAAAAGGGTCATAAGGGTGACGAAACGTACGTATATGGTTACGACCAATGCCCAATCATCCCAATGGAAGCGACTAGAACTCAAAGGTCAAAATCGTAGAACACACCCAATCGTGACTAATCTTTTTAGTTGTCAACAACATACTTCTAATCCAAATTGGCTGATAACATTAACACATGACTAACACATGTGTACCAACAAAAAACATCGATAATCGAATGTACACAGCACTCGAAAATTCAAAATTTGTCCTTTTCTTTTGAACAGACCTCTTATCAGGGCACCAGATATTGTGGCACTAGATATTGTGGACATAGTGATACCAAAATTGTTGAATTTTTAATTGTCTGTCTACAACGGTTCAAAAGATATCGCCATATTTAATTAAGTATAGAGACAACCTTTCATTTTCAATTTAATACTTGTTGTGGAACAAGATTAACGTGAGTACCTGCCTACTCGGCCTAACCTCACGGTGGTCTTACCACCGAGTGAAACTTAGGCGTAGACTAGCGCCCCTATTGTGTAGTATAACAACACTTTACGATTGCCACCAATCGCTTTTTGTGTGTGATACAGTCACAATGAGTAGCAATTTATATAATATGGCAAGCCTTTCCAAGGCAAGCCTAGATCCATATTATAACCTCTTGCTTAGGGGTTTGGAGACTATCCAAACTCCTACTGTTGAAAGTGCAACAGCACACTTGATCGACCTTGCACCTTACTAACATAAATCGATCTTAAACCACAACCACCACGTGTACCCCCGAAGGGGACCTCACCAATAACCGGTCACAGAGAGGATAGGCTCTCTGTGGGGCCACCGATTCAAGTGGTACCAGTCCTTTGGGCACTGGTCGGGCCTCGAAGAGGACCCGCAATGTTTATCGCAGACTTTTTCTTCCAGATTTAGGCTCTAGGAACCCTAGCGTCTGGTGCCCCTATTTTCCCCGAGTGAACCGCGTCAAAGCATTTGCCATATTCCTGCAGTGACAATTGGAAACCCCGGGGGTATTAATACTTGTTGTATCGGATATAACAATATATGTTTTGTGTAAATATCAAGTATCTGTACATAATGATTGAAAAGATAAGACCATATAATTATAATAATTACGCAACTATCAGGACGCCCTTTTTTTACTTTACTACGCATTTTTTGAAAATTTTAAATTGGTAGTTCAAAAGAGACGTATGGGCACACCCATTAATTTAGAAATTATGAATCTTTTTTTTTAATAAATTCATAAAATCGTTAAAAAAAATCACTAAGCTCTGCGACCACAAACATAAAGAAGCAACACATAGACAAATTGAGGTCGGTTATAAAGATCTTTTAATTTTCAATTTAGAAGAGCCTAAAAAGTTTTATCTGAAACTCATTTATATGTCCTAAGAAAACGAGATATTCACGAATAATTTGTCTTTTTAGTAATTTTCAAATATCTGGAGCACCTTTTCTTGAATATTAAAGCTGGATTCACCCATTTTGTCTGGACAAAATTTTCGTTCGGACAACACTTTTTTTATGCGTAGTTTCACATTTCTCTCAGAGAGTGGCAGATAGAAGTGATTTTGGTTTAATTTTAATTACTTTTTTTTTGCACAAAATTGGAATGAGTTGCCACTAAAAATGTTTTTTTAGAAAAAGCTGAATTGAGTTACCATTATATAGTGTTTGCATATTCTGAAATATCGGCATTTGTTTCGTTTGTGTTACTTATCAATAAAGAAATATTTCCCAATAAAAAATTATTTTATGAAAATGGAGATGAATGAAGCAGTTGCCTTCAAGCTTGTAATGGAAATGAAAAAGGTCAGAAGAGAATGCATGAGCGACATGAGCAATAGCTCATATAAAAATAATCATGCAAAGCAAAGCATTTAGATTACAATAGCCAACGCCATTAGAATTGAACGTAAGCAAACGCATTGGGATTCATGCGATGAAAAATAACAAAGGATTATTTAAGCGCATCTCAGGAACCAAAGCGTGATAGTATCCCATTGCTGTTCTTTGCTTTAATATTTCTTTAACTGCAATTATTTTTTGCATTTTTTTATTTTGACAGCCATTAATAGAAGCAATTTTCTTTAATAATTCATATTTTGATAAGCAAAATGCTAAAATAAAAAAAAAGATTTTCTTTTTAACCGCTTGCTGCTTTGTTGCCACGTTGTAAAATTAATATGACTTGTTTATTTATATACTAATATGGCAGCTTTGTTTGTCCGGGAAAAATTTTCGAAATGAGTGAATCGTGCTGTAGAAAACTCTCAGAAAAAAAATATTTTGTCCAGACAAAATGGGTGAATCCAGCTTAAGAGTGCACTTTTCAGCAATGGGTGAATCCAGCTTAAGAGTGCACTTTTCAGCGATACTTTTTTGCTGTCTCAGCTTGTGTATTGATTATGATAAAAATCTATTTCTACAGTTACAAAAAACACAAAAAAACATTCAATAAACTTCTATTTTACTCTTATAAACAATATTTTTGGAAAGAGTGGAAAAATATTTATCAACCGATCTATAGACTATATTATTTAAGTATATCGTTCACAAGGATTTGGCAGAAACAAATAAACACGCTTTTGAAAATTATTTTGAAATCTATATTTATAGTATAGTCTTTTAAAATAGAAAATGTTTTAGCATAAACTATTTCAAAGTGCCGTAATTTAGTAAACGGCAGTGTATGTGTTTGATATTTGAAGCAAATAAAAACCGTATTCTTGCCATGTCTGCTTTCGCTTAAATTTAGAAAGTTATAAAACAGCTATGTGTGTTTCTCAGTATCACACGTCCTGACATATCTGATAATATTTTTCAAAAAGAAAAGAAATTCAAAGTTTTTACAAACAACTTAGTTTTATAACAATCTCATCAAAAAAGTTTTTGCAAATTTTATGTGACACATGAACTTGGTTGATTTCCCGACACAAAAAATGTTCAGTAGTTATTAGCGTATAAAGAAAACCATTGAACTTTAATTCTTAAGTGTATTTAAAATTTTATTTTCTTGTTTGTTTTGCAAGTTTACCCCAGTTTAGAATTTTGTTTATGCATGGAGTTGCATGTTTAATGATTCTGTACCGTACAGATTTCTTAAAAATTGGTTGATAGGTAAAATAACCTTAAAAGAAAAATGTAATCTTGATTGGGCTAAATACTCATGGGTTTTGCTAACATCAACTTGAAAATTAAAAAAAGAGCTAAAACTTTGAACAACTGGTTTTGTCTGTGTGGAAATGTTTGTATTATGCGATTGTTACGCGTTAAAGCGTAAAAATTTAGATTTTCTGGCATTGTACCTACAATGTAGATATGGGTTTCCCCAAAATATATACACGCAGTATTTTAAATGTAGAACCTCCAGTGGGATATTAAAAAAAATATTTTAACCTTATTTAGTTTTAGTGAAATACAAACAAGGGGCGAAAAAAAGTTGATTATTGGGAAAAAGAGTCAATCTAGCAACGGACAATTTATATCTTCTAAATTAATGGTCTGATCTATAAAACTTATATATACACGAATTAATTATAGTTAAAATATAGCCTTTATGGGCTGTAAACATTTAGCCAATTATTTTTGAAACAGTCTGTCAGAGGTTTAAAAAATTTTTATTATTTTTAATAATTCGGTAGCTCATGAAATACTAAAGATACCTTAATAAAAGCAGAGATGTTTAGGGCACACATTTTTTTAAAGTCTCAAATAGTTTATTTAATGTTAGAATTTTTTAAATTTAGATAGTCCTGGATAGTATCTAGAAAAAATGGATTAACTCGTATGGTTATCTCTTTAAATTTGTGAGAAATTTAACTTAGCAATGAATATTTCTTGGACCTTAACTTATTTCTAATTGGTTCTAATTGTTTTTAAAGATAGTACCGAATTACATAATGCAACTTTATCGCTGCAATCTTTCTCATTTCTTCTTTAATACTGTATTTGTGTTTATATCGTGCAATTCTTATTGGCGCAATTTGTATATATGTATACATTTGTTTACATTTTAAACTTTAAAATTAAAACTACGAATGAGAGGACAAAACGAATTTTTTGTACACTTTTTAATTCCTCTCTCTCCCCCTCGTCTGCTAACTAAGAATTGCAGCGACTAAAGTTTCATAATGTTATTCGGCACCTATCGACTTCAATTTTAAGACAATTTATACATATAACAAAACAGTAACTCATTTCCTGTCTGTATGTGTTTCTGTCTGTCTGTCTGTTTGTCTGTGTGTCTGTCTACGTTCGCATAATGTAAGAAAATGGGATAGATTTTAAAAAATCTGTGAGGGGGTACCTTAGTATCCTTATTCCAATATAGGATACTTTTTTCCGAAAAAAATATCTTATTCCCAAGAGCGAGTGAAGAAAAAGCAGTGAAAGTACGCCTAATTTTTTTACCGATTGAAAAGTACTGCATACTTTAACGCACTTTTTTTTTGAAAGCGGGAGGTACCAATTGTCATTGCTGTATATTCTTAATTCTTTGACGAGGTGCTCTTGGGGTAAATAGGGGCACCAGATGCTAGGGTTCCTGGAATCCGAATCTGGAAGAAAAGGTTGTTGATTTATATCACGGGTTTTCTGGGAGGCCCGACCAGTGCCCAATGGACTGGTACCACGGGAATCGGTAGCACCAAAGAGACCCTCCCGTCTCTGGGCGCTAGTCTACGATTTCATTTCACTCAGTGGTAAGACCACCGTCGGTTAAGAGCCCCAAGGGTAGGTGTTTGAAAGCGAAGGTACAGAAAAATTTATAAGTAAAATGAAAATTTTTGAAAATTGTATTGAACAAATTTTTAAAAACTAGTTTCTTTAAAACTGAAGACTTTTATTTAATTGATTATAAAATCAACAACATATTTTTTTAGATTATGAAGACAATTATTTAGGAATATACCACAGACGTATTATCTAAAGTAAAAATAGATGCAAAAGAAAAATGCGATATTATTTAAATTTGTGTTAATTTTTATTTAGAGTTTTGTGATCAGATATTATCAAGATTTAATTTTTAAAATAAAATGAAATAGTATGTATATAATGTAAGAATTATATAATGTAAGATTTAATTAAACACAAATTGGTAATTTTAATTTACAAAATGTTTTATTTAAACAAGTTTAATAATAAATGTTTAAAATTTATTGAATCGTTCTCGATTAAATATTTATACAAATAAACGACACGAATACGTAAAAGTCTTTATACAACTATCAGTGTTTTATGAGAAGTCATCCAGTAATTGTATTAAATTTATGGAGCATATATACGTCCAAAACAATTCCATCACAAGATAACATTCAACAAAACATTTAACATTAAAATTAACTTTAAATATACAAATAAATCGTATAAAAATTTTATAGTTTTGCTCTAAAACTCTATATTTTAGGTAAATTTACAGCATACATTTGAGTGTGTTCGTATTCATTGAGAGAAATTATTATGTCTTGCATAAAAGGTTCAATTTATCATCAAATGTTTAAACAAAGATATATTTATGCATACACACATAGGTGCATATTTCTACATGAAGACATTAATTTTGAGCAACAACACTGAACAACACAGTGTCGAGTATAAAAAATCATTTAAAAATATCGCATTTTCCTATGCATGCCTTCTTAAACTAAAAGATTTAACACAATTTTTAATTTAGTAATTTCTATTAATATTTTGGAATTGCTTTTAATGTACATTAATTTATTCTTTTTATCGAGGTATAATATATTTTAGTATTTTCTTAAGTATGGGTCCTAACTTAATTTAAATGAAGAAAACAAAATTACTTAATTTTTTTCTAAAGAAACATTAAAAGCTTAAAGAGTTTACTAACTCAACTGTTCTCCAAGATATTACTAGTTCCACCTATTATCATGTTGCTAACATGACGGCCTAATTACATATTTAATAATTTTGGAAAAACAATATAATTTGGTTTTTTTTTTGTTATTTAGAATTGAAATCTCTAAATTGATTTAAAATAAATTTATTTAAAATAATGATGTCATTGCGAATCGAAGGTTGGGTGAAGCAACAACAAATATAAGGTGGTAAAATATTAAAGAAAAATATTGAACAAGAGGAAAGCTTCTGGTTGGAGGTAAACTTCGTTCTCACCAACTGACGTTGAAGATTGAATTCAGTTTGTTTTCATATTCCTTCATAAAAGTTTGGTTGGTTAAATAGATGATGTGTTTAACTAAACAGCACCTAAAGTAGATAGAAGCGAAGAATTCTGAAGATGATGTAGCGATGAAGAAAATGCATTACATTCTTTTCTATATAGTTTTTCACCTAATATAATGTAATTAATATTCTTCAAATTACAAAGAATTAAACGATTGTAGCCTGACATTAATTTGTTTTTATCTAAATTATTCCAGATTTTTTTGCACCCGTTTTGCCAAAATCGATGTGAAAAATCGCCAAAACAAAAAAAAAAAATATATTTTTTTAAATCTGCTCGTAATACAAACTATATTTTTTAATTTAAAAAAATTTTTTATAAATCACAAAAAATAAATTTAATCAAAATAGCCAAAATTCGCCAAAAATTTAAAAAAGTTGCAACAATATATAATTACACCCAATTCTGTTTTTACACGGTAGATTGGTTCCCGAAAAATACGTGTAAAAAAAACGTGTAAAAAAAGACATTGATCATATACAAAAATAGGTGATGGTGATGATTATCTCTAAAACCTATTAAAATTAGTGAAAAACGAGAATTTTTTTAAGAACAAGAAATCATGTTTAAATTTACACATACATATATGCATGTACATATTATGTTTATTTGTACCGTTTATTTGCATCTTTAATGTTTGATGAAGACTTAAAAAATAGTTTCGTTCCAGAAATCAACGATTGATTAATTGAATTTTAATTTTTTTATAGTTCTTACTGTGACTTCATTCAAACCGAACATTTTGCCAAGAAATATTGAGCCTTCTCCATTTTGATGGCGATATAAAATTTCAATTTTGTTTTCTAAATAAATGGCTTTACGTTGTAGTTTTTTATTTGTAATTTTCGACGTCTTCTTTTAGAGATGCATTGATAGTTCACAAAATATTAACACATTTCAATTGCTCTAACAAGTAAAAATGCTTGTATGCACAAAAAGGGAATTTCTCTAAATTTTTGATATGAAAATATTTCGCAAAACTTAAATTTTACAAATAAAATCTAAGCTCAAAAATTTTGAATCGTGCTAAATGGAATAAAATAGTGTAAAAAAATATTTTTTTTATTTTCAAACCGTGTTAAATCAAAACCGTGTAAAAAGAGAATTGGGTGTATTTAATTTTTTATTTCAAATCATTAGTGAACAGGAGAAAGGTACAATTTTTCTTAAAACAAATATTATATTCCCCAAACAAAAAAATTGCATTTTTATTTTAAAACGTTATGGGTAATTAGCATAATATTAAATAATTTCCCCCATGTTTATAAAAAATAAAACTAATTTGAAATGTATTTTAGAACAACTTTTGTATGAAAAATTTGTTCTAAAATAGATTTCAAATATATTTTATTTTTTATAAATATGGTGGTTAATATTTAAATTCCCAAAAATTTAAATTTTTATTTTTTGCCTGCTACTGTTTACGTTTGATTTTGTCCACTTTGTGTGCTGGAAGACATAAATGAGAATTCATTAAAACTGAAGAAAATAAATTAAACGCAGTCATGTGGATATATTTAATATAGCTAAGCATGTTGAAGAACATCTAGAATAATATTTTAATCCTTAATGCCCCACGCAAAGAGTCTCAGTATGAGAGTTTATTTCAAAATAAATTTATGTTTAACGATTATTATTGACTTATTTGTCAGTGGTTGTTGATTATTGTATATATGTTGATTGTGTATGATGAACTTAATTTTCTAAACTTTAACATATGATTTTAATCTCTTTAATTATTACTTGTTTTTATCTCATCTCATATACAAATAAAAATATTATTGCCTTTATTGAAAATTATATGTATATATAAAATACCACCCAGGTACCATTTGAATATCTTTGCTTTCTTTTTTTAATAGTACATTTGGTGGTCCAAAATATCTATTATTATGAAACATAGATAACTGCCCTTATGCAAAAGAAGAAAATCCTACTTGAAGTGTACAAAATAATTATATAAAATTTGAACTTAAGTAGACTAAAAGAAGACTTTTTCGATAAAGGCAGATATGTATCTTTCAAAAATACTGGCTATCAATCCGTATCGTATAAAATTAAACCAAATCAAGCTGAGAGTAGTCTGGACAAAATCACTTCTCTCACACTTCTCTCACTCTCTGAGAGAATTATCAAACTATACCTAATTCTGTTTTTACACAGTAGATTGGTTCCAGAAAAATCCGTGTATAAAAACACATTGATCATATACAAAAAAAGGTGATTGGTTCCTTATCTCTAAAACCTATTAAAATTAGTGGAAAAACGAGAAATTTTTTAAGAACAAGAAATCATGTTTATTTTACTAAAACATATATGTATTGTGTATTTGCACCGTTTATTTGCATCCTTAGTGTATGATGAAGACTTAATAGATAGTTTCGTTCCAGAAATGAACGATTGCCGAACTGAATTTTTATTTTTTTATAGTTCTTACTGTAGCTTCGTTTAAACCGAACCTTTTGCTTAAAAATGTTGAGCCTTCTCCATTTCGAAGGCGATCTAAAATTTCATTTTTGTTTTCTAAACAAATGGCTTTACGTTGTAGTTTTTTATTTGTAATTTTCGAGATGCATTGATAGTTAACAAAATATTAACACATTTCAATTGCTCTAACAAGTAAAAATGCTTGTATGCAAAAATAGAGAATTCCTCTAAATTTTTTATATGAAAATATTTCGCAAAACTATTTTACAAATAAAATCTAAGCTCAAAAGATTTTGAATCGTGCTAAATGGAATAAAATCGTGTAAAAAAAAATAATTTTTTTAACCGTGTTAAATCCAAACCGTGTAAAAACAGAATTGGGTGTACATTACAAAAATGTTGTCTGAACAAAAATTTTGTCCGGAGAAAATGGATGAATCCAGCTTTATTTTTGAGCGGTTCGTAACGACGAAAATGGGACTGCTCATGCCGTATATTTCGTTGTCAAGAAGAAATGGAAACCACAGAGAGTGACATGTTGGTGCCGATTTTGGAACAAAGAGCGCTAGGGAGCCATTCGATAATAGAACTTCGATTATCGTGTTATTTATATAGTCGCTTTATAACAGTAGCCATATTCTTTTCTGCAACTCGCTGTATACCTACAATACAGATCCTACTATGTATTTTGTATCATATAGCACACGGGATTAAATTATGTATAAAAAACACTTCATTTAAATAGCATCCATGACCGTAACTCACTGTCGTTTGAAACAAATTCTATTGCTGACTTAAGCCCAGTATATAATAAATAAAGAATAACCTTTGACTGATAAAAATGAATTGTTATCCAAGTATAAACATTATTTACTTACTAAAAACATTTTAGATGGTATTTCTCTATTTCTATCTCTATATTTCTAACTTCAAAGAAAATCAAATATTTGTTCAGGTTTAACTTTTCTCATTAGATTTTTTTTTTAGATAAACTTATCCTAGTGTTAAGGCATCCAGTATTTATTCTATTACTTGTTTGTAAGATTCTTAAAATTAAATAATGAAATACAAGAATGTCTGTTAAAGAAGAAAACCAATAGAAAGAATAAAAACTTAAAACTGTATTAATAACCCTAATCGGGTATACTACGCCAAATCTGGAATTTTGAGAAAGTTTGGATATTCGAAAAATGCACTCTAGTAAGACAGTGCATTAAAAATATTTTTGAAAAAGATTCTAATTTGGACCATAATATTGTGAGCAAAAATCGAAAAAGGCCGATACAATTTTTTTTATATTTTGAACTGGTAATTAAAAATAATCTCAATTATTGCTACGTTTTACGGTGAATACAAATTAATAAAAAAAGAAAAAAAAAATTGTTTGTTTTAAAAATATCGTTAAATGACCCATTTATACGTAAAGGTAAAAAGTATGTGATTAATTTATGCATTAAATCTTCTTTAAAAAAAAAATTAAAATTATCTGTGAAATAAATAAATTAAATAAATAATTGCTTTAATAATCATGTAAAATTTTAAATAAGAATATATTATTGTTTTCATTGAAAAAGTAAAATCTTGTTCTGGACAAGGTAAGAAAATGACTACAGAAAAATACTGTAAATTTAAAGGAAAGTTTTTTCATAACTTAACTGAATACTACTGAAATGTAATATAGACGCGTTTGTGAACCAGGTTATTAGGCAACTGCGAAAAAGGGAACATTTTTAAATATACATACACCTTTAGTGAAAGTATAAAATTATAAAAGAAATAGTTGGTAACCCTTAACCTTTCTTATTATTATTGCTATGACCGCCACTTCGTCAGCGTCCTTACAATATTTTGTTCGATTTTGCTTTAAAAGTAGTCCAAACCAAATTTTAAGTGTCTTACTTTTAAAGTACTTCAGATATAGTTTTTGTATTTTCTGGGTAATTACTCAAGAACATAGGCTTTATATAAAGTTCTAAAATATATATAAAATTCTAAAATTATTGTAGTTCTGTAAATAGTGTTAAAAACTTCACACTGACAAAAATAAAAGGTGCTGCCAAAGTGTAGTACTATAGAATCGGTAAGATTACGTACTTTACTACTTTTTCTCTATTTTCTCTTGGAAATGAGATATTCAGCCTTATTGTGTAAGGCGTTGTCGTATAAAAAACCAGGCGTTTTGAAAAATGCGTATTGTGTAAGTCGATAACGCCAAAAATACGACTCAAAATGTAAATCTACTACAATTTTCCGTACCGTGTATGGCGTACATGCCTTTAAAATACGACAAACACTGTCGTTGAAGTTTTTCATCATGACTAAAATTAAAACAGCAATTTAAAAAATTACTGTTTTAATTTTAAGAAGGAAGTCTTCCCACGGTATTAGTTTTCTTCAAAAGTATGTTCTAAAACTATTTAGGGCGAAAAATGCGGAGATTTGGTTTAGATTCTGTGAATTTTTATTTAATTTTTCTGTCGTGTAACCATTTTTTTTTTGAGCTACGTACTTCGCTTATTAGATTTGCTTTATTACAATTAATTTCTTAAACATATTCGGCTGGACCGATCTGTAGAAAAATTTTATCAAATTCACTGAAGATTACTGCAAATTTGATTTTTTCAATGGATCTCTAAATGGAACATATTCTATAATTTTAGTAATTCGCAACGAAAATGTTATTTAATCTACATACATACTTAATCTACATACATACTTCGAAATATCGGCAAAAAGATGCAATATGTTGAACACTAAATATGACATATGTACATTGTACATATTTACGCTCCAAGCAACTCATGGCCTATATGAATTATTAGAAAGGTGAAGCTCTCATTTATCGAAAGGTATAATAGAAAAAGATTCAAAATAGAAAAAAAAATTTTTTAATTTCTTTATATCAGTTAAGGAAATAGGAAATTGAAGAATAAACTTGAATTGAAAAAAATAAAATATAAAAATTTGAATTTGTTCTATTACAAAAAATTTCTTAGGCGTTTTTTTACACGGTACGGAAAAATTAAAAAACGACATCGACTATGCTAGCTGACGTAAAACGACAACGCCTTACACAATAAGGCTGATTATTACAAAAAAGTATCATAAAATGGTAAAAAAAATGCATCTAGTAGTTTTTACGTGATGCGAACGCAGAGAGACAAAAATTCTAAAAATTTTCAAAAAATATTTTATGTACAGAAAATGTCCAGTACGGAAATGGTCCAGTACAGAAATGGTTACAGTTTTGTTATATGTATAGATCAGTATTGTAAATAAACTATTTGAACGTCTAGTAATTGCCCAGCGAAAAATTATGTTTACTTGGAAGCAGGTTTGACAGGTACAGAGAAATAGGCTCTCCCATCTAACCTGCTGCAGGAAGGCATGATTTTTGTTTGCGATATCCCACTTGGGAGGTCTCTTTGCTTCAGCAAATTCTTTTTATTCGCTTACACGCTTATTCGCTTACATACCTGCATCCTCGTAAGCGACAGAGGATGCAGTTTGTTATTATTGTCTTACAATTATCGCATTCTCGAATGCGCTTATTACATGCGCTTATGAGAACCGCTTTTAAAATACATTAATTTTATTTTACTGCTTACCAAAAACCAATAATTTTTTGCTGGGTGGTTTTTCCTACAGTTTTCTTTAAGTCCGTTTTAAAATTTTGAGTTAAGGCGATAATTTTTTATTCCTGTTAGTGTGAAAGAACTTTACCTTCATATATATGAACTTTATAGTAGTGTTTTAGTTGCCAAAACCTTAGTATTAAAGCCTATTAAATCCTATTTAAAATAAGCTTTTACTCAACTTCCTAGGGTATATAAGATTAGAATTAACACATATTTCCGCTTCGAGGTCATATGCAAAAAGCGATATTTATCGTTTCTTTTTTGATTGAGCCCATATCTACACCATATGTAAGTTATTCTGTAAAAAAAAACTTTATGATAGGTATTCCATGCATTTTTATTTAAAGGCCGTAAGTTTCGTTAAAAGCTCGATTTAAATCGTGTGGTAATACAACACTAATATTTGCTTAGGGCCAGCAACACGCACCGGGTCAGCTAGTATAATATATTATTTTAGAAAGAAAAATAATTTATTCCTTTGGAATTAAAAAGATTTCATCCGACATGGCACAGTGGGGCAGAATCAAAATATTTTGGTAATAACCTAATAGTTTATAACTGCTAAGATCGTGTCAAAAGTTGACACGAACATAGCAGAGGAGCTTAAGTTTAAGTTTTAAAGGTGGGTACCATACACCCTCCAGGGGTGGCGCTATGTGGTCTAAAAGTTGGGAACCTCGCACCTGAAAATCCTTTTACAGCTTGCCATTTCTTCAGTTTTATTCTGATTTTTGAAAATTATACATGGTCTTAAAAGTCTCGTCAATACCTTACAAAATGGTATCTAAATGCTGTTATAAAAAATTTTGAAAAATTGGGTAGAATTTGTGAGCAATATTTAAAAAAAAACTAAAACCAGGGGGTGTATGGTACCCACCTTTAATACTTAAGTTCAGATGCTCCTATACTATGCTCGTGTCAAATTTTGAATCAATCGGCCTAGCAGTTTATAAATTGCAATTGTTCACATTTTCCTTGCATTTTCCTCTTTATTTGCACTTTTTTTTTTTAAAAACAGTAAGTAAAATTACATATTTTTATTTTTTTTTTTTTAATTTTTATAAAGAAGACCTTGTGCTTGTAAAAAAAATTGAATTTAAATATAATATATTTAAATTATATATTAAATATATTATATTCGAAATAGTTTCTTATACCCTTCACCACAGGTGGAAAGGGTATATATGTATAAGTTTGTCATTCCGTGAGTAATTTCTACAATATTCATTTCCGACCCCATAAAGTATATATATTCTGGATCCTTATACATAGAGAAGCTGATTAAGCGATGTCCGTCTGTCCGTTTGTCCGTCTATCCGTTTGTCCGTCTATCCGTCTGTCAGTGTTCTGGTTGTAATGTCATTTACCAAGGCACCAGAAGAGATACAAAAAATTTAAGCACATTAATCTGTCAGGCATAGTTTCAAAAAAGAGTTAAACATTTACAAACCGTTTTCCAAATGATATTTCCACAGAAAAAAAAATTTTTTTAAATTTTCATAAAAATATTTTTACAAAAAAATTTTACAAACAATTTTCGAATAATTAAAAAAAATTCAATTTTTCTGTGAAAATGAATATATTTTAATATTAAGAATATATGTATGTAAGTATGTATGTATATATGTATGTATGTATGTATGTATGTATGTATGTATGTATGTATGTATGTATGTATGTATGTATGTATGTATGTATGTATGTATGTATGTATGTATGTATGTATGTATGTATGTATGTATGTATGTATGTATGTATGTATGTATGTATGTATGTATGTATGTATGTATGTATGTATGTATGTATGTATGTATGTATGTATGCATGTATATAGAGTAACATAATTTTTTAAATGCGTTTGATTGTTAAATAGATGAGATTTCTGTTTTAAAACTTAGAGGCATTTAACACGTAATCAACATCAGGATACCGACTATAAACTGTCAAAAATAAAATACACACGTTTAAAGGTAAACGATTATTTTAAATCCAGTATAGATAGCTACAAGGCTACACGACCACCTTTGTGGCTGTCGTAAACTTAGCCTAATTTTTATTTTATTCAACAAAAGAAAATGTCGCAAAATTGCAAATTACAAATTCATATACAAACAAAAAGTTTTGAAGGAAATATTTATAATTTTTTAAATAGTTATTTAATTTTATAAAAGAAAAATAAGTATTTCTACAACAGTGTCATAGTTTACGATGTCGCTGTCGTCTTCAATATCATTAAGTAAGACAATTGTGGCCAATGAATTTTGTTTTCATTTAGCTGCGTCGCCGCTGTCTTCTATTTCTTTAAAGTATGAATAATCAGTTTTTTCTCATATGACTTATTTTAATTTATGTAAAGAGTCAACAATATGGATAATGCTGTACATGTCTGTATAAATAAAATCACCGTAGTGAAGGGTATAGAAGATTCGGCACGGCCGAATATAGCGCTTTTACTAGTTTTTCTTAATTACAATCTTGAAGTTACTCAGATTTCTAATAATTCTGTGGCCACAAAGAAAAACTGCTGGAGATAGGGCCAAACAATTTTAATTTTAATTTAAGAATATCTAAACACGCAGCTGGACAGACAACGAAATTCTGCATCGTTAAGTAAATTTTTAAGGCTTTTGCTTGAGATTTGACGTTTTGGGACTTTGTTAAAATAAAGAAAGTTGAGTAAATTGTATACTTTTTATTGACTTTTCACGTGATTTTTGTATTATAATTTTTTGTGACTAAACGTATAAAAATTTTGTATTTATTTTAATTTTCTGTGAAATACAATATTATTAGCTATTTATATTAATTTTTATAAAGAGTGTTTTTTATAGAGGTATAGAACTTTAAGTTGTAATAAAACAACGATGGACTATTCAATTGACATGAATTTTATTGACCCGAAAGATAATCTTGTGGCATTACATTTTAAATATGATTTCTGGCATATGACCGCCACGGCTGGCGCGGATGTAGTCCAATCTGGACGTCCAATTTACGATGACTTTTTCCAACATTTGTGGCCGTATATCGGCAATAACACGGCGAATGTTGTCTTCCAAATGATCAAGCGTTTGTGGATTATCCGCATAGACCAATGACTTTACATAGCCCCACAGAAAGTAGTCTCACGGTGTTAAATCACAAGATCTTGGAGCTGTGTTGCGCCGTCTTGTTGAAACCACATCTCCTGGACATCATGGTTTTTCAATTCAGGAATGAAAAAGTTAGTGATCATGGCTCTATATTGATCACCATTGACTGTAACGTTCTGGCCACCATTGTTTTTTAAAAAGTACGGACCAATGATTCCACCAGCCCATAGAGCGCACCAAACAGTCAGTTTTTCTGGATGTAACGGAGTTTCGACATACACTTGAGGATTACCTTCACTCCAAATGCGGCAGTTTTGTTCGTTGACGTAGCCATTCAACCAGAAGTGCGCTTCATCGCTGAACAAAATTCGCTTATGAAAATAGGGAACAACGGTAATCTCGTTTTTTGCACTATTTGCAAGCGTTGTTCAGACGTGAGTCTATTTATGATGAATTGCCAAACCAAACTGAGAATAAATCATTTGACAGCTGTTAAATCGGTCGCCATCTTGAAAAGTAATGTCAACTTAAAATTCTATACCTCAATAAAATGTTATTTTAAATTTTTATGAAAAAAATTTTTGTTCGAAATTAATAGTTTTTTTGTTCACTTTTTTTTGTAAAAACAAAAATTAAAAGCTTTTTGAGAGTGAGGGCAATCACGATCCTCCAAGTGATAAATACCACTATAAAATTTGAGATGTCTACTTTTAGACTGTAGAAAAAATGATTGGGTGTTTTTGCACCTAATTTTATGTTTTTTTTTGCAATTTTCACATTTTTTCTGTTTTTGCGAATTTTGTAGGTCATAAAATGTTTTTGGTTTCTAGGTTATTTTAAATAAATAAATAGTTGTTATTTCAAACATAATTTACTGTTACTAATATAGTTAAGTTAGTATCTGTTCAAATAATAAAACTGTGATTTTATGCCTGTCTATTTGTGTTTGCATCATGTCAAAAACTTCTGAATGAATTTTATTAAAATTATATGGACAGGTACCTAAGTATCGTGGTTCAAATATAGGATATTTTTCCCGTAAAAATATCTCACTGCTACGAGAAAATAGAGAACAAGTAGTGAAAGTACGCAATTTTACCGATAGAATGGTTCTGCAAACTTTTATTTTTGTCAGCGGGAAATTAAAGACACTATTTACAAAATATAAATTTTCAGAGGTAGGATTAGTTCTTTAAGTGGCACTTTTTTCTCCTTGGTCCAATTTTCTAGCTTTAACAGCCTATGACCATAGCAGATTTTTCTGCCAGGTTTCATTGATCTAGGGGCACTCAATAAATTTTCAGAGCCAATATAAGCTAAAAAGTAATCTACGACTCGATTGCCGAAATTCCCTTATTTGCGTCGTTCTCTCACATATGTCAAAGTTAATCTTAGTTTAATATATAACAACAATGATATAACTTATTTAATATATATTTAATTTTTCGTATTTTGTTTTAATATTTTTTAATCAAATAACTAACTATTGTATTTCTCCTGAATGAAAAAGTCCCATTAATGAAATATCACAGCTTTTTTGTAATTTTTTTGGTTTGTTCATTTGATTTTTTGTCTTTCACTCTCTCTGAAGCAAAAAAACAATTTTTAACATAATACTTTGTCATACTTTTTATACAATTATTTGTAAGTTTTTTCGCTTTTTTTTCTATTTAATTTTTTTAGGCAAAAAACTAACTTTGTTCATTACTTTTTCTGCTAAAGGAAGTTGGGTACAAATTGTTTGTATGTTCTTTGACCGGTCGTTATTAAGTTTTTTTCTTCTTTTACGTCTACCCTTTTCTTTATTGCAACATACTCTTTAGTACGCACATATTAATTCTATCTTTAAACGTGCCCTGTTTAATTTAAGAACAAATTTACACTTTGCATAATTTTGTAAAACATAGTTTTATCAAATAAAGTCATAAGAAGTATAATATTAAGCTAATAGCGGCACCTGTCTGTAATAAGTGTGAATGGTGTTTTTTTTTTTGTAATCTATATCTATACATATAATAAAATAGTAACTAATTTCCGTCTGTCTGTCTGCTTTTAATTTGAGTTCGCATCTCGTAAAAACTACTAGATGGATTTTAACAAAATTTAGTGAGGAGGTACCCTAGCATCCTGATACCTATATAGGTTACTTTTTCCGCAAAAATATCTCATTTTCAAGAGAAAGGGAAAAAACGCAATTTCCGGTTTAAAGGCACTAAAATATTCGGTTAAAAACTGGGATATTTTAAACACTATTGCATAGCATTAGGCGCCATTGAATAAAATTTATATTGATTTGTATTTTTACTTTGTGGAATCCGGTTTAATGGTACTGAAATTTCCGGTTTAAAACTGGGATATTTTAAACACTATTTGTATTTTTACTTTGTGGAATTACAATGTTATTAAAATATTTTAAACACCCTACAGAGCTTTTAGCTTTTTAAAATATTATAAAAATATAGGTACCCAGGGATGGGTACCTTTATATAAAGTAAATACATAAACCATAACTGAAGGACTCTAAATGTAAGAGACTTACAATTGGTGTGGAATATTTTCAAAGAAAATCGAGCAAAATATTGTCAGGACGCCCACGTCGTAGCGGGCACAGCTAGTTTGTTATATAAGTAGTAGTATTTGTACGTAAATGGGTACTCCTGTGTATATGTATTTAGTATAGTGTATATTACAAAATACTCAAAACTACTAAGTTGAACAAAGAAAAGTTTTAGTTCCCTGTTAAAAATTTTAGGCAAATGTTTTGAAAAAGAGAATATAAAAGGCAAGTGTTGAAAAAGGATAACTTCCACCTAGGCACTGTTAATGTAGTTTTTATATCCAAGGGAAATTTTACAGTCTTCTTTTGAAATGTATTTAGTGTTTTTGATAATAAGGTGGCTAAGGACATCAGGTTTACTAATACAAAAAATAAAAATTGCAAGCAATCTTTATTCTTTTACTCTAATTTTTTTAATTATAAAATCAAATTAATTCGTTAAATTAATTATTTTTTTGTTTACTTAGTTATTTAAAACTTGTTTTTCTAGTTCCAAATAATTAACGCAAAAATGCTCGCTATTATATAATTTTTAAGGGAAGTTCTTTATTACTAGTAATACATTTTCTTTACACATATTTGTAAGGCATTTCTGATAGCTTTTGATTCAACAATAATATTTGAGGACCACGAATATTTTTGTTATTTAGATACTTGGCCATGCTCATGGTTTGTTTCCTAATAATGTTGGCTCAACTGTATACAGCAGTAAAAAAATACGATGAGTCTGGATATCATAGTTCTATGGATCGATGATAATAAATATTAAGTTTGTATTTGGACGTCAAGACAACTATACCTATTGGGTAATATTTTGCATGACTACACACATTACTAACAGATATGTCTGCAGATATTTTCAAAAGATCTGCAACATAATTTGAATACAAAATTGGATCACTAATGTCTTATTACACTGGTCGTAAAAAATGTTGGGAGCTTAAACCTTGTTATATGATTTTAATGGATTTGTATTTGCTGAATCCAAATATGTTCACAGATTGATTCTATTACGTTAAGATTTTGAGATATTCTTATTTAAATTAAATACTGATATTGAAACATACAATTTTTTTGTCTAGCAATGGCTGGAATTAACAAGTATATTTATTTTTATTTTAGATGTAACATTAAAGATTTTTACGAGTTTTTCAAGACAAAAAAAATAATTTTTTCATTAAAAATATTTTTTTTCGCCACCAATGCCTGAACAACTCCGAAACAATTAAAAACGAAAAACAAAAATTGTGTAAATTTGACTTAAATGTAATTCTATCCTGCATCTTTTGGTGTTTCAATTATTAAAATCGAACAATCGGTTAAAGAGTTATTTAGAAATAAAGAAAGGGAAAATATTAAATTTCTACCTTATACGGGAAAACTGAAATCAATTTTTTTGCAGACCAGTTATTAGCTTTATTCCTCTTATAAGAGTTATGAAACGAATAACGCTTTCAGTTGCCCTTTTCAGGTATTTGATTGTGTGAAAACGCTTAAGAATATAAATAAAAAAAAAATTATTATATATGTCAACTTAAACATTATTTTAAGTTTAATTTAACAAAATTTCTAAAGGACGGTTAAATTTTAAGGACGGATGTTGATTTTGAATAAAGCACGAATTATTTAATAAATTATTGTTATTTTTTTTTTAATATAGATAATAATGGTATGGTTCAATTATGTATGGAATAAAATATCGGCCAAATGGCCGCCGCGACCTCGGCGGCACACCTTCATCAAATTTTTGATGACGCTAAGACATAATTGAGGTTCCATGCCGGTAATGTGCCGAATTGTCTCATCCTTTAGCTCTTGAATTACTGCTGGCTTATCGATATCAATATTATTGTAATGAAAAAACTTTAAAATTTTTTATTTAATTACAAAAATTTCTATGAATTAAAATATTGATTTTATCCTTATAACCCATAACTTCATAAATTTCTATACACAGAAAAAATTATTACCAAAATATTTCCAAACAAATGGTTTTTTAAAATGTTTATTGATTTTCAAAAACTTTTTTGTTTAAATCTAATAATCCTTTTTTTTGATTTTTAATTTGCTGCTAACAGTGTTGCCGTAATAAAAATAATTGGTCAAACTAAATTTATTAATATGGAAATGTTGTTCTTCTGTAAAAATTAAATTTAAAAAACTTTTAAATTTTGAATAGCCTCTAATTATATTTTAGAAGGGGAACTACGTCCTTTTATGCAACCTTATGAAATTAAAAAGCAAAAATGTATATACATTTTTTTCTTAATAAAATTTAAGTTTGTTATTTATGTATAGACAGAAAAATATTTTCGCACTGTTATTTAAATTGGTTTTATACAAAACGTAGCACTACATAGTATCGTAGAAATAACAAAGTTATTTTAAACAGCCAAATAAACAAACTTATTAAGTTTTAAACTAAAAATCATTTTGAAGTTTTCGAATAAATGCTTTTTTTTTAAATCTTTTATTGTTTGTGTTGGACTTCTTAAAGAGTTATCATTATTTTTATAAATAATTTTCTCTATTCTTAAAATGTGGGTAAAACTTTCCTTGCTTATATTTTTAAATAATAAATTGGTTTATTGTAAAATAGTATAGGTTATTAGCATTATATTATTAAAACAATAGTTAAATTCTCAAAACATTTAACTTCAATAATTTCTATTATGGCATACACAGCAATACAAATACTAAATAATTTTTAAATGCCTATCTGTATATTAAAAGATAAGGAGGTATACGTCAAATTAAGTCATCCATGAGAACACTATGTAATTTTAAGTTTTATTTAACATTGCGGATATAGCAATATGAAGGCTGTGTAAATATCAAGTGTCTGACTATAACGACTCAAAAAATAAGGCCATATACATAAAATACCTATCGGAACACTGTTTAATTTCTAATTTGAAATATTTATACTTACGGTCATAACGGACTATCTGAAATTATTACATTAATCTGTAAGGTAACTTTGTTATTAGTTTGTTAAAATATGAAATTGGTGCACTTTACGGTTCAAAAGGCACGTAAAAATCATATATGATTTTCCCGATGCACAGCCTTTATTTTTTAAAATTATGAACTTTTTTGAATGGAACTAATCTATAAGCATTACCTTTCATATACAAATAAATAAAAATCGGTTCATAATTAAATGATTTCTAGGAGTTAACTCAGACAATATGATAAACTTCACCTAATATGAAGTCGATTAATTACACGACAATTTTGCAGATACTATCCAAAAAATTTTATTTTGGCCCATTTATTAATAATTACTCATTCGCAAAAAACGGCAACACTTTCTGTCATCCACTGAAAAAATAACAAAAAATTTTATATTGATTTTTACAAGACTTCAAAAAGAAAATTTATTTAAATAAAAAAATATTTAAAGCACAAATATTGAAATATTTAAAAGCCTATTGCTGCAAAGGAAAAGGTAAAAATGTACAAATTTTTTATTGATGATATTGCTACATATTCATTTGAAGAAACAGCGAAATTAAATGAATTTGCCGTTGCCATCCTGTAAAGTGATTCGTCTTGGGCTCTTTTTATATGGTCAAATTTTACCCAGAAGTTATTTAAATTAGTCACAAAACGGTTACTATTAAACAGAAAGCGAAAAATGTTTTTGATTTAGCTAAATTATTTGTTTGAAAATTGTTTGTTATTTCACTAAAGTTTTTTATTTGTTTCAGATAAATTATTTGTTTGAATTTTTTGTTTAATTTCAGTAAACTTTTTGTCTGATGCAGACAATATTTTTTTCAAATTTTTTTATAATTTTCAGTAAACTTTTTTGTCTGATTCAGACAAATGTTTTGTTTGAAAATTTTTTCTAGAGTCAATAAATTTTTTTACCAAATTATTTGTTTGAAAAAATCGGAGAATATTTTCAATAAACTAATTTTAAAATGAATTGTCTGAATTTACAATTTTGTTTATAGGACCATATTCAAACAAAAAATGTTCTATGTATGCGAATTAATTATTTGAATCTGAAAAATAATTTTTTCTGTGTACGTTTGCTCTTGCCTTTATCCCCACAATATAAAATAAATAATTAATTTATATTTATTAAATACTGGATAGAAAATTAAATAAACCATAATATGAGCCGTTTTCTTTGAAAGTGGTGTAAGTCTATATAGACAAAAAATTTGTTAATGATAAAAATGAATACAATTTGCTACGTACATTCTTGTAAAAAAAAAAATCTGTTAAAATTTTTATTATTTTTATCATTACAAATTTTCGTAGTTAATGAAGTTGTAAATATAACTACTTTGAAAATGGTACAACTATTTAGTTCAAAATTGTACTATATAATTTCTTTTATGCATTTTTATATATGCATGTGCCAATATTGCAAATGGCATAAACATTTTTATAGTTTCCCGGAATTTCGGCTTTTTCCCGTTTATCTATACATATAATAAAATAGTAACACATTTCCTGTCTGTCTGTCTGTCTTTTTACTTGTGTTTGCATCACGTAAAAGTTTTAATAAAATTTTGTAAGGCGGTACCTTAGTGTCCTGATTCCAATATAGGATACTTTTTTCCAAAATAAAGTGGAGAAAAAGCAGTGAAAGTACGCCGATTTATTTTACCGATTTAAAGGTACTGCATATTTTAAGACATCTTTTATATCTGAAAGCGCTATATTTTCCACACGGTTGTGCAACAGATGGCGCTATTTTAAAATAATAACAAAATATGAATAGAAAAGGGATATTTTAAACACGATTGCGCAACAGATGACAAAATAATAATTACCAACTGCCAAATAGCCAATTGAATAAAATTTGTATTTAATTTATATTTTTACTTTGTGGAATAGTACAGAAGTAATTTGGTTGAAGATATGTTGGAGAAGGGGTTTAAAAAGCAAACCATATACAATATTCTATAAAACTTCATTTAGTGCGAATGATGATTTTAAATCACTAAATTTATTGCCCTCACGGGGAACATTATTTAGGAAATTATTGTCATTTCTTTTTATTTTGTTAATATTGGTATGTTTCAATTATGTATGGAATAAATTATCGGCCAAATGGACGACGCGACCTTGGCGGCACACCTCCAGCCGATGCTCCGAATTTTCGATGACGCTGAGGCGTAATTGAGGTTCTATGCCGTCAATGCGCCGAATTATCTCATCTTTTAGCTCTAGAATTGTTGCTGGCTTATCGACGTACACCTTTTCTTTCAAATAACCCCAAAAGTTCGTTATCATCTCACGATAGCGAACACCATTCACAGCAACTGCCTGACTGGCCTTATTTTGGAAAAAATAGGCCTGATGATGCCGCCAGTCTATAAGCCGCACCAAACAGTCACTATTTGTGGGTGCATTGGTTTTTCGACAATCAATCTTGCATTTTCATTCGCCCAAATGTGGCAATTTTGCTTATTGAAGAATCCACTGAGTTGAAAATGTGCCTCATCACTGAAGATTATTTACACCACTTTTATAGAAAACGGCTCATAAACACATACATATGTATATGTAACTAAAATAATATTTCGTTTGAATTTGTTTAGTAAGTACTTTTACTGTATGTATTTTAAATAATTTCATAAAATATTTATCAGTTTTCACTGCAGGTTCCTTTTAATATAGTCTTGCACATACTCAATTGTAAAATTTCATTCATACATATAATTTTACTTGAGAAAATATTATTGGCAACCTGTTGAATATAAAGAAGCAAGGCCACAAAGAGTCAGATTGCGAACATGTAAATATTTACAGGTGTATCTTTTCAATCATAACTCAACTTATTTGTCGGAAAATGTTTATTTTACATTTTTAATATATAAATCCAAAAAAGATTGTATGACTTCCACAGATTTGAATAATGTTAACATAGTTTACACATATACTTAAATTTAACTACTTTAAAAAGTTGTTGAAAATAACAAATATAAGTAGAAGAGAATACTGTTACAAGTGAGCTAGCTGATATAATAAGAAGGGTGTCTAAGTTATCTCTTTAAAAATCGATCAGGGTTGTACATGCGAGCGTATGTATTGCTAAGAGGATCTTACGTATATGGGCACTAGATAATAAACTATAGTTTTAATATGACAATTAAGCAGTGTGGCTCTGCCCAAATTGAAAACACCATTGAAAAAGGAAAATCAAGAAGAGAGGTTTAAAGGTGAAAAATTTTAAAGTTCGACACAGTCTAATTGTTAACTATAGTAGAAAAAACCTACATGTGGAGAGGCTTATATGATACTTGAAAAGAAGAGAAAAAAAGAAAAATAATATAACTAATTGGGAAACTAAAAAATTAAAACAATCGAATATTTTGCTTAAGTCAATTTTTTTAATTATATAATATTCAGCAATGTAATACCAATTCATATTCAAAATATTATAAGTGACTGTATTCATATTTACTTACATAAAACTTATACTTACGAAGTTCTTTAAATACGAAATTGTAATATTATAAATATTTTTAACTTTGCTGCCATAAAAAGGAATAAAAATGATTTTAGTTTTATTTTGAAACTACATTTCCTTCATTGTTTTCTTATTTGATTTTTATTTTACATTTTTATGTATGACTAAATAAACATAAAGAAATTAAAGCAGGTTTAAGAAATGTTTGTAAAATTACTAGAAAATAACAACAGATTTACAATTTTTCCAGGAAAATACAATTATGTTTAATACTTGGTAAAATGAAAATATTCTCTTTTCGGTATATTATTTTTCCATTAAAAATGAAAACTAAAGAAATAAGTAAATAAATAAATTGTTTTTCCATTATATTCCAAATTATTTTATCCATAACTTTTGAATTTACAGTCTTGCAAGGAATTGTTTTTACATAGTGAAACAAGTTTTGGTATTGACTTTTATGATAGAAAATGTTGATTCCCTTATTATTTTTATTAATTTTTTTTTACAAAATTATTTTTATCTATATGTAAACTTACTAATAACTTCGAAAAAGAAAACCCAGAAAAAATTAGAAAAAAAAACAAGATTAAAAACAGAAACACTTCTGGAATTATGCTGTCAAAAAAGTGTTTTTACACACAAAGATAATATTAAGAAAAATGCGATGGATATGGAATTGTAAAACAATCAGTAATTTGTATGGCTACCAATTGGCATTAGTCACTGCTTGCAGACATGCTTTGATGGAATAAACTAAATTTTGCACACATTCCGTTAGAATTTTATTTTATTCCTCCAAAATTATAGCCCTTAACTCGTCTTGGCTTCTAGAACACCTTTTAGGAATGTGTTTTAAAGGTAAGTTCACAAATTTTCAACTGGATAAATAAGTCAGGACTCTGGGCAGGAGTATACAGTACTTTGCCACAGATTTAGATAATCATGTCCTTACCAGAAGAGCCTTATGTTTGGTATCATTATTCTGGTAAGACTTGATATTCGGCTTTCTATCAGTATAAATTCTATTGGCCATGAAAATTAGATGACCAGTTAATATATTAAGGTACTGCTTTGCAACCATTGTGTGTACAATGAAACAAATTACTCCAGCTCCCTTACTAGATATGGACCTACAAATTATTACTGAAAATTTTCCAAAAATTACTACTGGAATTATGTTCCGACTTTCGCTTTTAGGGGCTTTACCCAAACTTTATTGGGCCCACCTTTATACAAATAAAACATTTTGATCTCTTTATTAAATATAAAGACAACCTAGTAGTCGACAGGTTTGGAAAAATGCATTACAGCAAGGAACAATCGCCTTTTTTGTGTTGCATTGTAATCAATGGTTCTTTCGAGCTACATTTGATAAATACCCGTTCTACTGAAAGACCTGCCCTACCATTTCCTGAGAGACTGTCAGGCTACATTCTTCTCTTAGTTAACTTGAAAGTATTCTTGTGGATACCAAATGGTTTTCCTTAAAACACGTTCTGTTCTCTTTAAAATCTTGCGAGAGTGACACGTTGAAAGCTCTAATGTGAGCCTGTTTTGATTTTTATTGCGACTTAAAAAATTGTAAATCGTTAGCCTTGTTATTGAATAACAATTCTTGCATAGTTTTACCAATCGCGAAATTATAATAAACCACTTGAATCAGATCAGTCGATGTTATTTTACTAGGAATTTGAAATTCTCGTTATTTTTTCAAAACATTTTTTTTAGGAAATCTAAATAAAATTTTCAGTAAAACATATCATTGGTCACTCGACTTAATAACACCAAGCACAAAAATTTTAAAAAATATTTCTTAACAACTCAAGTTTGGTGTTTTTTTTTGCTCTTCTTAATTATAATTGCGGCTTTTTTCTATTTTTTTTTGTTGTTGTAGTAAAAAACAATAATCTAAACTTTAAAAAGACACTATGCCTTTATGATAAACTCCAAAAACAAAGCATTTTTCATTATGTAAAAAGAAATCCTTGACATTTCTTAAGCGTATTATTTTCTCAATTTTTAAACCTTGCTCAATAGTTTAAAACGAGTTGTGACATTAACGATAATTGATTCTCGATTTGGTGCTATGTACTGTATGCTGACATATATATATACAGTAATATTATTCGAATTACACCATAGCTTCTTGTGCTGAACAATTTGATTGGCAAAAACTACGAAATTGTTTTCTCTGCGCATAATTTTATGAAGAGCACTTTTTAGGGTTCCGAACCCAAAGGGTAAAAACGAAACCCTATTGTTTTCGCTACAATGTGTTGCCGTCTGGCCATCTGTCCGTCTGTCAGCGCCTTTTATCTCTGGAACCGTAAAAGGTAGGCTCTTGAAATTTTCACAGGTGATGTATAGCTATTGCCGCTATAGCAACAAATACTGAAACTAATAGGGTGTTCCGATAGAGAGGTGTTATTAACGAATATGTGTTTATTTCTTGAACTGTAGGAGGCATAGACTCAAGATTTAAAAACAGTAATTAAAACTTAGTTCGCTATATAAATAAGTATAACAAAATAAACCTTACAATTAAAGGGTGTTCCGATAGTGGTGTGAATTGCATGTATAAGGACTAAGTTTTGAACCATAATAGGAAGACGATTGAAATTTTCACATGTGCATAACTGTGGCCACTATAGCAATACATACTAAAACTTATCGGGTGTTCCGAAAGTGAGGTGTTATTTGCCTGTATGTCTTTATTTCTTGAGCTATAGGAGGCAACCACTTAATATTTGCAGACTGCAATTAACACTATGTTCGCTTTCTAAACAAGTGTATTAAATTAAACCTTAAAATTAAAGGGTGTTCCGAGAGTGACGTGCTTTGCGTGTATATGGCCTAAAGATTTAACGATAATAAGTAGACTCCTGAAGTTTTTACAGGAGATTTATTACTATGGATACTATAACAAATCATGAAAATTAAAGGGTGTTCCGACAGTGACGTAATTCTCATGTATAACGCCTTATTTCTTGAACCGTAATAGGTAGATTCTAAAAATTTTGTACAGGAGATATGTTGCCACGGCCGATATGACAATTACTAAAAATTAAAGGTGACTTATTTTTCTAATCGTAATAGGTAAACTCTTTCTATATTCATAGAAAAAGAATTTTCGCGGCCGTTATAATAAATGAAAAAATATTAAAGGGTGTTCCGACATAGACATGATTTTTACTTAAATAGCCTTATTTTTTGAACCGTATTTGGTAGACTCTTGAATTATTTACAGTAGATGTTGTAATTCGACCGCTGTAACAATTGCTAATTACTAAAGGGTGACATGTGACATGTGACATGTTTTTCAAGTATATTACCTTATTTTTTTAACCGCAATAGGTGGGCCTGATATTTTTATAGAATGTGTATTACCATGGCCGTTATAACAACAATTACTAAAATGTAAAGGGTGTTCCAATACCGATGCAATTTTAGCGAATATGACTTTTTTTAAATAAAGGGTGCCCCATAAGACATGAAAAACTTAACAACTTGAATTTATAAAGGCCTAATAAACATAGTATGGAACCCTACATGTGTGAGACTAAATCACACTTGTCTGATTTATTATTTACATAATTCAGTTTGGTACTATGAATCTTTAAATCCTTCGACGCAGCCTGGCGTTCAGCATAATAATTCAACTCATCACTGATAGTAACGTTTTCATGTTATAATTTAATGATTTACAAACCTGCTAGAATTTTATTCTAAAAGATTTCCCCTAGACACGTTTTTTTACTCAGTGTTAATCTGTTTTCCTGATACCCTGTTATTACCCTTGTGGCTTGCATTATAATAGTAACTTATTGTTGAACAACTGTGATAAATTAACGTAATTAAAACTTTATACCTTGTATTACCGCATTATTATTATTTTTTGTGTAGCTTTTAGTTACTTAATAAATAATAAATGCATTACGAAGAATGAGTGTCAGAACTCTTATCGCAGAACGTAATTAACTTCAAATTAATTTTTTAACCGACAAAATACATTCTTCTAAATCAATTCGCAAAAAAAAACTGTAGAAAAAAATTTAAGTGTAAGCGCATACGCATTTTGTTGAAAAATTTCACTCGATTATTTTATTTATATACTTAAAAAATATGTAATAAATAAAACACCTTTAACAACCATTTGTCCTTTTAACCTTTTATTTTATTTAATTTTACATATTTTTTTAAATTTATTTAAAACGTATTGAATTAATTATAATGACATGTGTCAAAGACATCTGTTCCCTGTAATTGTGCACAAATTATAATAAAATAACAACTATCAGCATTTACATATATGTTTTTTAGGCTTTCATATATAATATTATAAATATTATCATTATTTAAAATTTATGTGATTTAATAAAATAGAGAAAAGTACATACATGTTTTCTTGTTGACTACAAAATGAGATGTAATGAAGAAAGATAAAATTTAAGTTCACACTACAAAATATACAAAAACTTTTATCACAATGATTTAATTTTATTCCCATAAATATTACTAATATGTATAACGAATGGTTCAAACACAAATATCTCTTTAAAAATTAAATAAAATTAACTAAATTTAATTTGCTTGGTATTTTGTAGCTTTATTAGAAACTATCTGTACCCGCCAGTTCGTCAGCGTCCTTGCAATATTTTGTGCGACTTTGCTTTGAAAGCAATCCACACCAAATACCCTTACTTTTTACTTTATATAAAGGTTATCATATCTACTAAAATCAGTAAATATTTAAACAATAAAAAATGTAAGTTAGAGTGCTATACTCGGCCGTGCAGAATTTTATATACCCTTCACCATTTATGATTTTATTTATGCATAGTGGACGTAGTGATAGCACACTATCAACTATTGGTCCTACACTGAAACCACCACTTTGGAACCTTTCTGTCATTATCGCGGGTTTGGATTCATGTAGCTGCACATATTTTCGTCATACCTACTCCCCAATCCTACTCTTACCTCCTCAGGGCCCATCGTAGTGATAGTGCGTAGTGATAGTGCACTATCAACTATTGGTTCTACATTGGAACCACCAACCCATAAAATGTCTGTCATTACTTCGGGATGGGGCTCATGTAGCTGCACACATTTCCCCCATACACACTCTAAATTCGCCAGGGCCCAACGAAGTTTCAGGAAAAGAATCCTAAAAAGCATTGATTATACTCCCAACTTGAAAGTGATGCTACCAATCAAAAAAGTGCACACTCTACTAATGGTACCACACTGAAACCACCACCTCGGAACCAATTTTTGTCAGTTTTTAGTCAGTATCCTGATGTTGAATATGTGTTTAATGAGTCGAGGTGAATTGGTTTTAAAACAGAGATCTCATCTATTTAAGAATCAAACGCATTTAAAAAAACATGTTACTATTTTCATAGAAATATAGAAATTTTTTTAAAATAGTTCGAAAATCGTTTGTAAACAGTTTTGCAAAAATTTTTTTGTAAAAATATTTTTTTTTTAATTTTTTGTAAAATATTTTTCGGAAATTTTTTTGAAATCTTTTTAAAAACTTTTTCCACACAAATATGTTTTTGAACATGTTTTTTAAATTTTTTAAAAAAAATTTTTTTTTAATTTTTTTTAAAAACTTTTTTTAAAATTTTTTAATTTTTTTTATGCTCGTGATCTAATATCTATTTAACAAAAAAAGCATAAGCCAATGATTACAACCGAAAAAAAATAAAAACAACCTGAAAAAATGTTTAAAAAAATATATGTAAATGGGCGTGGTTTTTTGTTGAGTGGTCTGATGTTGCTGAATTTCATTTGTGAAATTTTCGAAACTATATCTGGTAGATTGGTGTACTTCAATTTTCTGTATCTCATCGGGTGCCTTGCCAAAGTTGATTTCAACCCGAACATAGACGGACAGACGGACATCGCTAAATCAACTTCTTTATTTATAAGGATCCAAAATATACATATATACTTTATGAGGACATTAAAATTGTCCTAGGAGATTTTAATGCAAAAATAGGAAGGGAGAATATCTTTGGTCCAACAGTCGGAAAATTTAGCCTCCACGAAGAAACATCCGATAACGGAATGAGGCTAACAGACTTCGCGGCGGCAAAAAACATGGTAATCAGCAGCACCAGATTTCGTCATCTCGATATACATAAAGCAACGTAGCTGTCACCAGATCAGACAACCAGAAATCAGATTGATCATGTTGTGATAGACGGAAGGCATTCATCCAGCGTGTTGGACGTACGATCAATCCGAGGAGCAAATATTGATTCGGACCATTACCTTGTGGCCGCAAAGGTTCGCACCCGGTTAAATGTTGCGAGAAACGTACGGTCTGACACAACGCGGAAGCTGGACGTCGGGAAGCTGCAAACATAACAGACAGCAATAGCATACTCCACTCAACTGACCCAATTGCTTCAAGAAAGCACTCCTTGTCCCGATAATATTGCAGAGCAATGGCAAATTATAGCCCACTCTATAGAAAACGCAGCAAAATCCGTACTTGGGTATCAGAAGCCTCCCCCAAGAAACCCATGGTACGACCAAGAGTGTCGTAATGCTACTGAAGCGAAAAATGCCGCATACAGGGCAACCCTGCATTCAGTAGCAACACGTAATGCAAGGGAGAGGTATCGGGAGAAAAGGAGAGAGGAGAAACGCCTATTCCGCAGAAAAAAGAGAGAAATGGAAAAACGTGAGTGTGAGCGAATCGAGATGTACAGGAGTCAGAATGAGGTCCGAAAATTCTACCAAAGAGTGAAAAAACAAACTGATGGCTTTGGTACAAGCATATCCTCCTGTAAAGATGAAGAAGGTAATCTGCTGACAGATACTGAGTGTGTGCTGAGGAAGTGGAGGGAACATTTTTCCACACTATTAGTATCAGATAGTAGCGGTGACGAAGATACCCTAGAACCAATCCCGGATGACGGTATTGAGTGTATACCACCTAGCCAAAATGAGGTCAAAGTAGCAGTTACTCGGCTGAAGAATAATAAGGCAGCAGGAGCCGATGGGTTACCAGCCGAACTATTTAAGACCGGAGGCGACACGCTGATGAGGTGTATACATCAGCTGGTTTGTTCAATTTGGTTAGAGGAACGCATACCCGATGATTGGAACCTCAGCATATTATGTCCCGTGCACAAAAAAGGAGACAAGACAGTATGCGCCAACTACAGAGGAATAAGTCTCCTTCCCATCGCATACAAAATACTTTCCAGCGTACTGTGTGAAAGACTAAAATCTAAAGTTGGCGAGATAATTGGGCCATATCAATGTGGCCTTAGACCTGGTAAATCCACCACCGACCAGATATTCACCTTACGTCAAATCCTGGAAAAGACCCAAGAAAAACAGATCGACACCTACCATCTATTTGTCGACTACAAGGCTGCTTTTGACAGCCCCATTCGTTCAAAGGTGTTTCAAGCCATGTCTGAGTTTGGTATCCCTACAAAATTAATACGGCTGTGCAGGATGACCTTAACTGATACGCGATCTTCAGTTAAAATAGGAAAAAACCTCTCCGAGCCATTTAGTACCAAACGAGGTTTCAGAAAAGGCGATAGTCTATCGTGTGACCTTTTTAATATCCTGCTAGAAAAGGTTATACGGGATGCGAATGTGAATAGAACTGGCACGCTATACACTAAACAACACATGTTACTCGCTTACGCTGACGATATAGACATCATGGGTCGAACATTGCGAGCGGTAACTGCCACCTTTGAAAAAATCGAAAAAGAATCTGCCAAAGTGGGTCTGGCAGTAAACGGCAATAAAACCAAGTTGATGGTATCAACGCACAAGACGTCCAGTAGACTCGGGCAGACAGTGGAAGTTGAAAACTACAACTTTGAGGTAGTTAGCGATTTTATCTACCTCGGTACCGCCATCAACAAAACAAACAACATCAGTTTTGAGATAAAGAGAAGAATAATACTGGCCAATAGATGCTTTGGACTAGGTAAGCAGTTTAAAAACAAGGCCACCTCTCGACAGACAAAAATAACTCTCTACAAGACACTGATACTACCCGTGCTATTATATGGTTCCGAAGCATGGGTACTTGCGAAAGCAGATGATGCTGTGCTTGGAGTGTTTGAGAGAAAAATTCTTCGAAAAATCTATGGACCAATCTGCGTTGGCGGAGAATATCGGTGTCGTATGAACCATGAGCTGTATGAGCTGTATGCCGACATAGACATAGTCAAACGTATCAAATTACAACGATTGCGTTGGCTAGGTCATGTTGTGAGAATGAATGAAGATGCTCCAGCTAGAAAGTCATTTGAATACGAACCTGGTGACGGTTCACGCAGAAGGGGAAGACCGAAACTTCGATGGAAAGATCAAGTTGAGGAAGACATCTCGAAACTTGGTGTCAGAAACTGGAGAAGAAGCTCAGAAGATCGAGGCGCTTGGAAATCTATTTTACGTTCGACTACAGGAACAAATGTTCTGTAATAGCCACCTAAGTAAGTAAGTAAGTACTTTATGAGGTTGGAAATTAATTTTGTAGAAATTACACACGGAATGACAAACTTATATATACCCTTTCCACCTGTGGTGAAGGGTATAATACAAATAAGCGTTTGGCTTAAACTATGCATATCGGTTAGTGCTTCAGTTGTGGTTTATGTGTTTACTTTATAAACTGAACCAAATATCGTAGGTAATATTAACGAAACAAATTAGTAGCACAGTGTTGCCAAAGATAATATGGATAGTGTATAAAAACCCAAGACGCAAGTGGGAATGGACAGATACATAACTGTATTGAAAAGAGGTCGAAGCCCTAAATCTTCGCAGATTGCACCAATGGCTAAAGTACAAAAAGACAAGGACTCTAACGGAATAAATTCCCATAATCGTTTTGCTATTTTAGATAACGAGGCAAGTGCAACAACAACGGCACCCAAGTCGTTTAAACCACCACCAATTTTTTTAAGGGAGAAAAATTCAAATGAATTAATAACTAAGTTAATCTCAGTTATCGGGGAAAACTCATTCTATGTAATTCCATCTTAAATCAACCAAAAAAAATTGTTTTCAAATTTAGCACTTCCGATTTTTTGGAAACTTTTGTTATACAGACATAGTCATATCTATTTACACAAATTAAAAATTTTAGTATTTTTAGTTATCATAAAAATTTTGCTTCTATGTGAATAAATTTGCGACAAGAAAACTTCCCAATTGTAATCCTCAAAATGTATAGATTTTGCTGGTTTAAATATTTTAGCAATAACATTGATAGTTGCTGATTAAAAACACAAAAGAAGTCTGCGCCCCATATTTCAAAATTATTTACACACTTATTTTGTCTGTCAAAAATATTTACACATTCGTGAAATTAAGTTAAAAACGCTGGAATCTTTTAAAAAACCTCATTTGTGCTGATAGTTAGCAAATTTATATTGCATAAAAATAAATATTTATACAAAAGTCGCTAAAAAAACGTTTAAAATGGTGAAAATAAAGGAAATTCCCGTCGAAACGCGAGTTGAGATCGCAACGAAGTTTGGAATGGGTTCCTCGGCATCAGACTTGGGAAAAGAGTACGGAATATGTCGGAAAACAGTATACAATTTAGTAAAGAAGAAAGAAACCTATGGAAGCCTACAAAATAGGGTCAGAACTGGTCGGAAATATGTGACAAACAAAATAGAAGATCGTTCTATTCTTAAAATATTCGCAGAAAATCCAGTCGCAAGTCCGGTTAAAGTTGCTGCAGAGGCAGAAAACATCATTGGAAAAGTTGTAAGTGAATCCACAATTCGGAGAAGATTAAGAACGTATGATATAAAGACCTATGTCGTGAGAAAAGTAATAGACATATCTGAAAAAAAAAACAAAAAAAAAACGTATAGAGTTCGCCATGGAGTATATCCATAAGCCAATGGAGTTTTGGCATAATGTATTATGGACGGATTTTTTTTTTTTTTTTTCAACTTTATTTATTGAATCTTCAAATATAATTGAACTAACAATAAGTGTTCACATCTTAAAACTAAATTATACTTAATTAATTAAGTCCAGCCAATGCCGGGCTCAAATTTAATTTCGGGCTGATGTCATCATTTCGGGTTCACCTCTCTGGGGTTTGGCCAAAAAATGTAATATCCCTCCTTCTTAGTCGAATGTAGCCGCGGTCGTTTAGGATGTTTCGAGCCAGCGGGTTAGGATGTGTTTCGAGCTTTTTTAAATATGATAATGCATGTTTCGCGATTTCTGCTTCAATCAATGGCACGTTTAAGTCTTTGTGGATGTTCGAGTTTTTAATATACCAAGGAGCGCATGTAATCATTCTTAAAATTCTATTTTGCCGCCTTTAAATTTTTTCCAAGTTTGAAGCTGAGGCAGTGCCCCATAACTGAATCCCATAACGCTATATTGGTTTGAGGATCGAATTGTATAGCAAAAGTTTGCAATCTAAGCTGAGAGTAGAGTTTCTGCCAATAAGCCAGTTAAGTTGGACTGCTTTCAATTTCATTTGTGTTAACTTTGATTCTATATGACTTTTCCATGTAAGGCGCCGATCAAGATGTATACCGAGGTATTTGACTTCAGAAACTTGAGGTATTATTTGATTATTTATGCGAATAGGGATACATGAGTCCCTACGTAGTGTAAACGTTATGTGAGTGCATTTTTGTTCGTTCACTTTTATTCTCCACTTCTTCAACCAGTTTTCCAAATTAAATATGTGGTCTTGTAAATATCGCGATGCTATTTGGGGACTGTCGTGGATGCTTAGAAAAGCTGTATCATCAGCAAATGTCGATGTGTGGACTCGGTCACTAGTTAACATATCCGAAGTATACAATAGATATAAAATAGGTCCCAATATACTACCTTGGGGTACTCCAGCGGCAATAGACTGTGGTGAACTTAAAAAGTCTCCTTCTTTCAGTATAAACTTTCGATTAGTTAAATATTTTTCTAGCAAGTTATAGAAGTTTTTAGGCAAATTGAGCTTTAACTTATATATTAAGCCTTTATGCCATACTTCGTCGAACGCTTGAGACACGTCTATGAAAAGGGCTGAACAATATTTTTTTTCCTCAAAGGTCTTTTTGACTACATTTACTAATCTGTGTGTTTGTTCGATTGTACTGTGTTGTTTTCTGAATCCAAATTGATGATTCGGAATACATCCCATATTGCTTAGAATTGGGTTTAACTTAGAAATTAAAATCTTTTCGAATAGCTTTGACATGTTTGATAAAAGGCTTATGGGTCTGTATGATTCTACTTTTGTGTGATCTTTTCCCGGCTTAGGAATCATAGTTATCAATGAAATCTTCCAATCTGATGGAAAGTACTCAAGACGACAAATGGCATTAAATATAAAGAGAATTATTTTTAGTGCAATACTAGGAAGCTCAATTAGCATCTTATTGCTCGTTTTATCAAAACCAGGCGCTTTCTTGGTGTTTAAATCAGTTATTGCCCTTTCAATATCACGAAGCTCAAACCTTAAGGTGACTGCAGGACTAACATCGACAGGTGGCAACTCAGCTATATCAGTCGAGTCATTTGGAATAAACACGTTTTTTAAATGGTCAACAAATAGATTTCCTTTTTCAGTATCATTTCTTGCCCAACCCCCACAAGAAGTTCGTAAGGGAGGTTTGCATATGACTGGTCGTTTTAAGTTTCTACATGCACGCCATAATGAATAATCTGATTGTGAAGTTGTGTCAAGATCCGCCAGGTAATTTTCCAGGGATGCTATTCTTCGACATTCCAGCAGCTTTTTAAGCGTTTTCGTGCATTCCTTTAGTCAATTTTTGATCTGGGGAGATCTGTGTAACTGCCACTCTCTTCGGATTCTTCTTTTTTCAGTCAGGAGCCGTTCGACATCCGCAGAATAAATTTGGTTGTATCTAGTTTGTTGTCGGGTTGTTGTTGCATGTTGAGCGGCCAGCTTGAGGTTTTTTTCAAATTGAGAAAGACACAGCTCTACGTCTTCTGGTGTTCTTAGCGGTACATTCTCCGAAAAATGAGAACTAATATATTTTCTATAACTTAACCAATTTATACGAGTGCTTGTTGTCGGTGACATCATTTCTTGTTGATTCCATATAGAAACAATAGTGGGTGAATGATCTGAAGATAAATCTAGTGATGCTTCAACTTTAATCATTTCTCTTGAAATGCCCTTAATTACACCAAAATCAATAACATCAGGTATTTTTTGTCGATCAGTAGGCCAATAAGTTGGTTGTCCACTCGAAACAACATTCATAGCCATTTTTGAAATTACGTCAAACAAAATGCGACCTTTTGTGGTAATTAGCCGTGATCCCCAAAACGTATGTTTGGCATTGTAGTCCCCAGCTGCTAAGAAACAAGGACCTAGAGATTTGTAAAAATCGCTGTACTGGCACTCTGATATAGTAAACCTAGGAGGTGAATAAATCGATGAAATGACTAAGTTTTGATGAAATTCTTCAAGACAGATGTTTGTTGCTTGAAGGTAGTCCTCACGAAAATCGCACAATAAATGGTGTTTAATTCGGGCCTTTATCAATATTGCAGATCCACCACAAGCTCTACCACGGGGGTCCTTAGTATCATAAAATATATAGCCACTGATTTTAAACAGACTGTTTGTCGTTAAATGAGTCTCTGAAATCAGCATGACATCAATTTGTTGATTCTTAAGGAAGTATTCAATTTCATTTTTATGTTGGCGTAAGCCGTTTGCGTTCCAGAAGCATATTTTTAAACAGTTCATGGTTTTTTGAGTACTGACTGCAATATCATGGATTGCATTTTTAACATTTCTTGCATCATATTTCCCATGGAGTTCATAAAATTGTTTAAACACTGCACTAATGTATCAATTGTACCTTCAAGGCGACTGAAGTTAGCGGATGGGATTTGTTCTTTATTTTCCGTGTATAAATTGTTGTTGTTATTTGATGTTGGTAGTACATTAATAACTGGTGTACGATTTGTTTTTAAAATATCAGCATACGAAACGTGTTTTGCGTTGGGCTGGGCTAATTGAGGATAATTAGCATTTGGTGTGTATTGTGGATGCTTTGGAAGATTGTGTAACTTTTGAATTGAAGACCTCTTCACTATAGTATATACTGGACAACCTCTGTAGTTTGCGGTGTGATTTCCACCACAATTACTGCATTTTTTTGCATTTATGTCATCTTTAGTTTTATTTCACTGGGCTGTAACACGAAGCTCGCCACAGACAACGCAAACAGGGGGCAACTTACAATAAGCCCTAGTATGACCAAATTCTTGACAGTTTAAACACTGTACAGGTCCTGATCGCTTATGTGGTTCCTCTATGGTAATTTTTCGGTGTAGCAGATATTTAATATTGTATATAGGGTGAGTCTCATTTTTTTTCAATCTCATATCACCAGGTTCCAATTCAACCCGAAATATTGGTTGGGGGACACGTTCACGATTTCTGATATTGGCTACGCTTTTTACCTTAAATCCATTTTTTTGTAGACAAGCTTTAATATCAGCTGGATCGACACAAGGGTCCATACCTTTTATGACTACCTGCAAACCTTTGCCACTTTTCAATTGGTAGGTGTAAAAATTCTTATTGCGGGTTTCAAATTCGTTAACTAATTTTCGGAAGTTGCTTTCATCACTTATTTGAATCTTTGTTTCACTTATGTTACCACGCTTAAGAGGAATCACATAAAATGAATTTTCTCCAATTACTGAAATTATACTTTTTATTAAATCATTAGAATTTTGTTCTCTCAGAAAAATAGGAGGTGGTTTGAACGACTTGGGTAAGGTTGTAGGCACACTTGTTTCGCTATCCAAGATTGCAAAGCGGTTTTGGGAACTTAGACTATTAGAGTCCCTATCTTTAGGTACTTTAGAAATTGAAGCCAACTGTGAAGATTTAGGGCTACGTCCTCGTTTTAATACCGTCACGTATCTATCTATGCCCACTTGTGTTTTGGGTTTTTGAGCACTGTCCATGTTTGTTTTGGTCACACTGTGTTGAGAAGGCGAAGATGATTTATTCATATATATTTTTTTGTCGCTACTAAGCAACAATGGTGAACAGGAGCGTGTGCGGTATATTGGCGCAGCATTTAAAAACACATCAGTTTGTTTGTTTTTGTTTATTTCATTTTTATCACTGCTTTCATCAGCATTTAGAATTACATATGCATTTCTACTGCTTATGTTCGCACTTTTATCAGATATATTTAAATTTGAGTGACTCATAAATGAGCCCTCGCACTGTTTTTTTGTTTTTTCTTATTAGTAGTAATAAATGCCGTTGTAAAAGAAGGAAAAAAAATACAACAACTTTGTTGTTCTGTATCAAACAGGTTTTTATTGTTTTGGTATTTTGTTTGTTAAAAATTCACACACTATGTTTTTTTTTTTTTTTATTATTGCGAGCTTAAAAACTTGCGACCGATCTGTTCAACGAATAAACAACAATTGATTATGGACGGATGAGTCCTCTTTTCAATTTGAAGGGTCATTTGGAAAAACATATATGCACCCTTCCAAAGGATCGAAGCATAAAGCAGTACAACCTCTTAATCGTTTCGGCGGCGGTTCAGTAATATTTTGGGGATGTGTCTTATACAATGGATTTGGAGACCTAGTACCAATACAAGGCACTCTAAACCAGGCAGGATATCTACATATTTTGAATGACCATGTTTTTTCTTCGGCTCAGAGATTATTACTTGATGAAAATTGGATTTTGCAGCATGATAATGCTCCCTGCCACAAAGCATGGTTACCAACAACGTTTTTAAATCGAGTTGGACAAGATGTTCTTCCATGGCCACCCCAAAGTCCAGATCTAAACATAATAGAGAATGTATGGGCGTTCATAAAAAGGCAGAGATCTATCCAAATGGGCCGAAAACGAGAGGAAACTATTGATGAAATAATAAATATCTGGAACAGCTTAGAAATGGAGTTTGAACGCAAATTTGATTGCATCTATTCCAGCTAGACTTCAAGCTGTCATAGATGCTGAAGGAAATTTATCTGGCTACTAATCATTTTTGTTTTTTTATTGGTGTTTTATAATGTTTTTTCTATTGTTTAAATACTTTTAAATATAAATAAATTTGTGTAAATAATTTTGAAATATGAGGTGCAGACTTCTTTTGTGTTTTTAATCAACAACTATCAATTTTATTGCTAAAAATTTTAAACCAGCAAAATCTATACATTTTGAGGATTACAATTGGGAAGTTTTCTTGTCGCAAATTTATTCACATAGAAGCAAAATTTTTCTGATAACTAAAAAAACTAAAATTTTTAATTTGTGTAAATAAATATGACTATGTCTGTATACATTCTTTGACTTTCTAAAGCCAAATATAATTTTAAAAAAATTCTATCTCTTACAGTTTTTAAGCTATACATTTATCAAAATAGGAAAATATCGCTTTTTTGCATATATGCTCGAGAATTAAAAATATCCTAATTCCAGTTCTAAAAGGAGGTCCTAGGAGGTTGAGTAATAGCTCATTTTAAAGGGGATTTCATTAATTTGATATCAATCATGAAAAACCCAAATTTAAAAAAAAAATTTTTTTTTTTCTTAAATTTAAAAAAAAGTTTTATAAAAATCTTTGAGATATTGTCTTTTAATTTTGTTTTTAAATTTATATATGTTTTTTTTAATATGGTTTAGTGAGTAAATCATAGAAATTTCAGAGTGGGACCATGCTGGGATCGAGCGCATATGCAAAGAAGCGTTATTGTCCCACTTTTGTAACAGTATAGCTAAAAAACTAGAAGAGAGACAATTTTTTTTAAATTAACTATAAAAAAATATAAAAATATAAAAATAAATATAAAAAAAAATTTCAATAAAATCTGAAGTAGATATTTTGAGTGCCTTTTTGATTTGACGTGAAATTACCCGTCTATATATTGAGTAGAAAATTTGTTAGCTGTATAATAAGCTACTTTTCTTCAACTCTACACCCTATTTTAAAGTATTTTGGTTCAGTGTATAAAGGATTTCATCTTTACTAAAATAACCGCGTACTTTCACTGCTTTTTCTCCACTTTCTCTTACAAATAAAATATTTTTGCGGAAAGAGGTATCCTATATCGGAATCAGGATACTGAGGTACCTCCTTGAAAAATTTTGTTACGTGATCCGAACACAAAGAGAAAGACAGGCAGACAGACTGTGGCTGAGTTACTGTTTTATTATATGGATATATGTATATAGATAACACATATGACAATTTAGTTTGTTGACATAGACGCCGAGATGAGAAACACTTCGTCGTTTGCTTTAGAAATAAATTCGCAATATTCCCCAGCATTGCTCCAGCATAAAGCGAATCATTTTGGCTTGCGAAGATATGATATTAACTTATAGTTAATATTTCGGACAAAAAAACTATGTGTATCAAAATAAAACATGATTTATATAGCTACTTGTATTTAGACCACCTCGTACATAAGTATGTGTATATTTTTACATGCGTCGTAGACGATAATATAATATGTATTGAATTAACTTTCGCACATTTGAACTTTTAGGTATTTAATTCTTAGAAAAATATGTATGTTAGGTAAGAGGCAAAAGATGGTTAAAATAGCTTTATAGTATTAATAAATTTAAAAGTGCAAGACCTTGCTCTCGATCAGATGAGATCATATGTCTTTTTAAATTTCTTCTTGACAGCTAAAATTTTACTATCATCGAAAAGTGCACTTTCTTCAGATAAACAAAAATTATTTTATTAGTACTTTAAAGTCTTTTTCTAGAAAAAGGAAATATATAATTTTTAGGGTTCCGTATCCAGAGGGTAAAAACGTAACTCTATTGTTTTCGCTACAATGTCTGTCCGTCTGTCAGCGCCTTTTATCTCTGGAACCGTAACAGGTAGACTCATGAAATTTTCACAGATGATGTATAGCTGTTGCCGCTATAGCAACAAATACTAAAACTTATAGTGTGTTCCGATAGGGAGGTGTTATTCACGAATATGTGCTTATTTCTTGAACTGTAGGAGGAATACACTAAAAATATTCAAGCAGTAATTAAAAAGTAGTTCGCTATATAAGCAAGTTCGAAAAAAATAAACCTAAAAATTAAAGGGTGTTCCGATAGTGGCGTGATTTGCATGTATAAGGCCTAAGTTTTGACTCTTGAAATTTTCACAGAAGGTGTATAACTGTGGCCGCTATAGCACAAATATTAAAACTTAGAGGGTGTTTCGATAGAGAGGTGTTACTCACGAATATGTGTGTATTTCTCGAACTGTAGGAGGCATACGTTAAAAATTTACAAAGAGTAATTAAAACTTAGTTCGCTTTATAAAAAAGTCTAAAAAAATAATCCAACAAACCGATAGTGGTGTGATTTGCATGTATTTGAACCATAATAGGTAGACTCTTGAAATTTTCACAGAAGGTGTATAACTGTGGCCACTATAGCAACAAATACTTAAACTCATAGGGTGTTCCGAAAGCGGCGTGTTATTTGCCCCTATTTCTTTATTTCTTGAGCTATAGGAGGCAACCACTTAAAATTTGCAGCCAGTAATTTAAACTATGTTCGCATTATAAGCAAGTATACAATATTAAACCTAAATATTAAAAGGTGACGTGACATGATTTGCATGTATATGACAGGAGGTGTATTACTATGTCCACTATAACAAATAGTAAAAATTAAAGGGTGTGCCGACCATGACGTGACTTGCATGAACAGTGCATAATTTTTTAACCACAATATATAACTCTTGAAATTTTCACAAATGGTGTATTACTATGACCCCTATAAAAATACAAACTTAAAGGGTTTTCCCTTATTTTTTTGAACCATAATTAGTACCTTATTTTTTGAACCACAATTGGTAAGTGCATGTATATTTTTATAGAAAGTGTATTACCATGGCTGATATAACAACAATTAGTAAAATTTAAAGGGTGTTCCAACAGTGATGCAATTTTCGCGATTATGACTTTAATTTTAAAATTAAAGGGTAAATCATAGGACATGAAAAAATTAACAAATTGAATTTTTAAAGTTGTACTATACATAGTACCGAACCCTACGTGTGCGCACGTAGGATTGTATTTGATTTGTATTGGATTGTACGCTTAAAACCATTTATCTGATTTTAGTTAAACACGATTTATTTGATTAAAAACAATTATTTGATAATAAGATAAGTACCATTATTAAATTATACGGTTTTTATTGAATCATGAAGTTTCCTCACATAATTCAAAAAATATCATTCCATAGCACCTTCACTTGTCTTCACTTAGTTTTATTATATGTATAGAAAGACGTTTATTATGAACCGTAAAGAGCACTAATTTACAAAAAACTGCGATACCGATAGCAAAACGTAATAAAAAAATTACTTAAAAATTAAAGGGTGTCCCAGTAGGTGATGTCATATGACCTTTATGATCTTATTTTTTAAACCTTCATACACAGGCGCTTGAAATTTAAAGAAATTATGTTTGCTGTGTCAGCAATAATAAGTGTACAATATAATGGCGTATATATATATATATATATATATATATATATATATATATATATATATATATATAGTCAGCAAAAAAAACTTGTACACTTACCAAGAAAAAATAAAAGAAAAAGAAAATGATAGACATTGATAATGTTATGTTTATTAAATACAATTTAAATTTTGGAATCCTTACTGTAATTAAATATAAAAATCTTTTCTGTAACGGCTATATATAAATTTAAACAGGACCAACAACAAAATATACTAATATTCATAGGCAAAAATAAAACTTTTACACTTTTATTTCGTTTGCAAAAAAATGTCCCGTTATAAAGTTTAGTTCGAAAATTGTTTACTTTGGATTGTAATTAGTCAAGAGTAATTTCTTACTAAACGGTTGATTCTTGCTTGAGAAAATAATTTAAAAAAAAGCCAGAACAGCAAGGATTTGAAAGAGGCAAATATGAAATTGGAAAAATGATAAGTGATCCACATAGTACTGTACATTATGTTATAAAAACATTCAAAAAAACTGAATCGTGAGAAAGACCTGGTGGAGGTAGCCGACCCAAAAAATTAATACTGGTCAACTAGAAAGAAAAATATGTAATTTGGTAAAAAAAAGACCCTAAAATTTCAGCAGTTAAAATAGCAAATGTTCTCAGAAATAACGAAATAGTGGATGGTACTCCGCAGACTATAAGGAACTTCCTTCACACCCAAAATTTAACTGCTTACTCCGTCCGTAAGAAACCTGAAGCTAATGTAAATAAACGCTTAGTATATGCAAATGAGTACATACAAAAAGACAATGCTTTTTGGGAAAGGGTTATTTTTACTGACCAGTCAAAATTTTATATATTTGGCAGTGATGGTCAAAACTCCGAATAGACGAAGAAAGGAGAGGCCCTAAACCCACGCAATATTACAAACACTGTTAAGCACGGAGGTGGTAGTGTAATGGTTTGGGGTTGTATAAGTGCAAATGGGATAGGTAACCTTGACAAAATAACCTAAGACAAAATGTTCATACAAAATTCGGTTTAAAGTAGACTTTATTTCTTTAGCGTAAGGACATTGATGTATTATTATGTCCGTTTTAAAAAAATATAAAACTGGAAAAAAAGGGTGCCCCTATAGTTAATGAAATTTTATGTATGCCCAATTTTTTTAACCATTATGGATAGGCAATTAAGGGGTGTATTACTTTTTCCACAGTAACAAGTAAAAAGAATTAAAGACTATATCTGTAATTGATGTAACTTGATACATATTTATTGAATATTTCTACTGAATATTTAATTTAAGTTTTTATTACGATTTCCTTAGCAAATTCAACCGTTATGCCTTTTCTATAGAAGCCATCATTTGTAATTTAAACAAGCCAATATAACTTAAATAATATTTCCTATGAATTTGCTTAGTCTGTTTGTGTTCTATACATATATATTTATGTAAAATTCTTTAATAAAATATAATGATTTCATTTCTATGTATAAAATATCAGTAAACATTCAATTTCTCAATACTTAAGTTTCATAGAAATTCATACACAATCAATGTGCACGAGTAAACACTAGCAGTAGATTTCATACATACTCGTACACATTATTTTTCATAAGAAAATATTATTTATTATTAATATTCAACAGGTTAATTCAATATAAAGAAGCAATGCCATACAGATTTGTGTAGCAAATATTAATATATTTAAAGGCATACAGTTTCAATCAAAGCGTATTTACATTACACGGTGGCAGCGTTAGAGCTACAACTACAACAATACAGCAACAACAGGCAGTTTTGTTTGTGTAATGTGCTAGAGAATGCCATAAAACTTCTGATATAAAATAAAAAAAAAGAATACAAAATAAAAAGTTTTGAAATATAAGGACAATTAACTTTTTTTAGCATAAAACACACAAAAACTCACAATACGTATGGAAATACTGATGTTGTAGCGGACACAGGTAAAAGCTCACTCTTAAACTATGATTTAAACACATAAAAACAATAATTTTTTAGTTGAAAAGTTGAAAAAAAAAATTATTTGAAACAAAGAAATAAAAGCTGTAAATACAGTCGAACTTTCCTATAATGAATCTACATGGGGAGAGAAAATAGAAAATATACAGAAATTATATATGTATATTTTTTTGCAATTTTATTTCATACTAGCTGTGCTCACACAAGTTTTGTGAATCGTGTCGATATTGTGTTCGATTTTGCTTTGAAAGTAATCCACACCAAATTTTAAGACTCTTACTTTTATAGTATGTACTTTATAAAAATCCGAAACTTATATACAATTCTAAAATTTTTTTTGGAAAATTCTGTAAAAGTTGTTGAAAATATTTTAATAAAAATTTATTCCACAAAGTAAAAATACAAATTAAATCCAAATTTTATTCAATAATAAATCAGTAAAATTGCGTATTTTCACTGATTTTTTTAATTTTGCGGAAAAAAGTATCCTATATAGGACTCATGATACTAAGGTTCCTTCCTCACAAAATTTTGTTTTTACGTAATGCGAACGTTATATGCTATTTGAATTGTTATTGATGGGACTTTGTTCTTTTTCGTTCTTATATTTTTTATCTTTTGACATAATAATTATTATTTCGTTCTCCTTATAAAGCACAGTGGTTTGAAAACGATTTATTTTGGACATAATGGGCTATCTCATGAACCACTAAAGCCATCTTAATGAAATTTCAGAGAGGCAAAGCAGAGGTGTTTCTAACGGAAATGGTCCGCTCCCTACCGTAAAGGCAATTCAAATTCGTTATTTTATTGTTTATTTTATTATTTATATCTCAAATTTCTCCCAAACTAAAAGAGATAACCTACACATGTAAGTACATTTTTATAGATTTTTTTTTTTTTTTAATTAATTCATAATAATTTTCGACATTATCTGTTATTATGTAGGATGGAGTATTAAACTCCTTAAGTATCACCATAAGCCACTTTGAATAACGTACGCGAAAAGATGAATTGCAAAGAGTTTAGTAGATAGTAATTGGGTTTAAAATACATACCGACCTTTAATGTTAATTTAGACTGATATTCGAAATGTAAAGCTCTGCTGAGACTGGAGGGAACAAACCCCATATCAAACAATACCTCATAAGGGGGTGAATGTAAGAGCATTCGACAAATCTGCATATTTAGGTGTGTGTCGTCATTTCCTAATCATATTGGAACCGCAATTATTATTAGATGGTTTACGAAAGAAGCTGTGTAGATCAGAGGGGATATATATATAGGTGACACCTTAGATATTTTGATAATTTTCACACTGTAAGCAAAATATTTTGTTACAAATAGGCAAAGAAACAGATGATCTGCTATGTTTCTTTCCTCTCCTGTTGCCAGAAATTTACGGAATAATGAGATAGTAGAAATAAAGGTGTGACAAAGAATGGTGGTTTTAATGGTGCTAAAGAAAGGGAAAAATATATTTAAATATTTTTTTGTACTCAGAGGTATTCCAACCGCTTTAATATACTGACGGTACTAGAAAATAAAAATACAATATGGTATCGGATAGTATATCAAACAAAAGAGTTGGAAATATAAGGATTTTGGTTGATACAATGACCAAGAAAGTTTTTGTTGATATTTTAAAGAATGAATCAGATCCCACTCCATGAAAATTTTATTCTGATGACGATAAAAAATCGGTAAAGTTTGATTACAGAATTTATCAATTTAATGAACCATCGTATCCATATAGGACAGAGTTGTTATGTAAGTGTAGAAAAGTTATAAACACTTAAGCACAGAGTTGAGAGTTGAACTAAATTCAAAATATGTAGGTCCACCTGAGGAATCAGGTTGGAAAGAGATCTGAAAAAACTAGAGTACAAAAAAAATCTAACCATACCTGTCTGTAGCATCACGTAAAAACTACTAGATGGAATTTTACAAAATTGGTATCCTTATTCCAAAAAAAAAGTTTATTTCCAAGATAAAGTGGAGAAAAAGCAGTGAAAGTACGCACTTATTTTAGTAGGTAACATTTTGTTAATATTTATTTGTGTTTGCTAAATCTGAATATTTTTTTATAGTTGGGATTAAAATTTATCTGTTAAAAATAAACTAATGCGTTCAGTATAATACAGTTGCAAACACATGTGAAAACGAAAACAAAAAATGTGTTTCCTTTAAAGTTTTTGAAATTCTCAGAGACCGTAAATAAAAGTTATCAAAAAAAACTCAAAAACTTTTTATGTTATAGCAGCCGGAGGACTATACTGTCATATGTCAATAAACTTTTATCTACGGTGATTTTAAAAAATTTAAGAGTTATTTTTTAATGAAAAAGTTCAAATGAAACCCTTAAAAAGAGAGTTTTATTTTACCGTCATAAAAAAGTAACCTTTTTGAGGAGTTTTATTTTTCGCGTCAGAAAGTAAAACTCATTTTGTTTATTTATATAAGTATGGATGTTGTATTATTTTCCTCACAGAGAAAAAATGATCAATTTACAAAAATCCGGCGAAAATGGATAGATCTTTAATAAAACAATAACAAATTAACAACCTACATTATTTTAATGATGTATTTATGTTTATCAATTTACATAAAATGAGTTTTATTTTTTGATGAAAAAAATAAAACTCCTGAAAACGTTTTATTTTATCATGGCAAAATAAAATTCTTTTTTTAAAACTTTTATTTATGTTTTTATTTTTACTTTAAAAATAATACCCTTTTCACATTTCTGAAAATCTAACATCTACCGTCAATTCCCAAAGATGTTAACTTTTTTCCATACGAATTGTATAGGGCCTAGTGCTCGAAAATTTTTCAGATCTTTACAAAATGTTCCTTTATCATTTTGTTGCGTCTTACATATTTCGATTATTTTACTGTCATCACTACTAAAACGCCAGTTATATTTAATAAAACATGTACCCAACAAACCAAATGACTTCAAAAAAAAAAATTAATAAAAAATATATATATAAAAAGCTTGCGTACATAAGCTTAAAAAAGACTTGAATCTAACGTTTGGTGAATAAAATCCGAACAAACTTAAAAGTAACAAATATGTGTGTAATATAACTTATTTTAATTAAAGATTTATTATTTTGGATATAGTTGCTAAGAGCATGAAAACATTTTTCATTATAAACTTGGGCATTCACAGCTAAACCAACTGTAAAAAACTGCTTCTTTGATGCCGCGTTTGCTAACCACAACAAAACTTTTCCTGGCACCTTTTTCTTTCGGATAAACTTAGTTCCTTCAGGTGCTTTGTATCTGGAAGGTTTAAAGTAATATTTTGGCTGCCATTCATTGCCTCCGACGGTGAAATAGGACTCGTCATCCATCACGCATTTTAACTCTGGTGAGCAGGAAAAGTATTTTTTTGAAAGTTTGCGTCTGCTTTTCATAGTCTTCTGTTGTGTTTCGGTGGTGAATGTTGCTGCTTTTTCTTGCTTTTTCGAATTCCCATGGATTCCAAATATTTCTGTAATGTGTTTTTGTCACAGTCATATTTTTTAGACAATTGACGATACAATTTGGCACTGCAGCCTACTGTTTCAGCCCTTAGTTAAGATCGAACTTAGACGTCTTGTAGACTAAATTTCCTACCACATCCACATTTTCTTTAATTTGATTTATTATTTATTAATATGTATTGCACTATAAATAAACGTTTTTTGAAACCCATGTTCTGAAAGTGTTTAAACGTTTAACATTTGTTTTAAGTAAAAAAAAAATAAAAAAAAATCTTCAATCAATACATACATTTATTAAAGCTGAAAAATCACTAGAATTATCCTCAGATCATTCACCCACTATTGTCTATATATGGAAACAACAAAATATCGTATCACCAACAACCAGGACAAGCATAAATTGGCTGAAATATAGAAAATATCTCAGTACGCATTGCTCTGAAAACATCCTCCTAAGAACACCAGAAGACGTAGAGTGTATAATTGATTTTGATCGAAACATCAAATTAGCTGCCCAACATGCAACTGTAACTCGGCAAATAGACAGATGCAATCACATTTATTCTGCATATGTCGAGCGGCTCTTGACTGAAAAAAGAAAAATTCGTAGAGAGTGGCAAACATATAGATCTCCTCAACTTAAAAATAGACTTAAAGATTGCACGAAGCGGCTAAGAAACCTACTAGAATCTCAAAGGGTAGCATCTCTGAAAAATTACCTAGAAAATCTGGACCCAACTCCACAATTAGATTATTCATTATGGCGTGCATGTCGAAACCTCAAAAGACCAGTCGGACGTAAGCCTCCATTGCGAACTTCTTGTGGAAGCTGGGCAAGAAATGATACCGAAAAAGGTAATCTGTTTGTGGATCATTTAAAAAACGTGTTTACTCCTGATATAGCTGAGCTCCCAACTATCGATGTTAGTCCGGCAGTTACCCTAAGGTTTGAGCCTCGAGATATTGAAAAGGCAGTAACTGATTTAAGCTCTAAGAAAGCTCCTGGTATTGATAATATCAGTAACAAGATGTTATTTGAATTGCCCCGTATAGCCCAAAAATCATTCTTTTTCTTTTTAATGCCATTTTTCGTCTTGAGTACTTTCCTACAAAGTGGAAAATTTCTTTGATTACTATGATACCTAAGCCTAGAAAAGACAACACCAAGGTTGAATCATACAGACCTATAAGCTTATTATCAAATATATCAAAGCTGTTTGAAAAAATCTTCATAATTAAGTTGAACCCAATTCTGAGCGCCAAAGGATGTATTCCGAACCATCAATTTGGCTTCAGAAAACAACATAGTACGATCCAACAAACACACAGATTAGTAAATGTAATTAAAAAGATATTTGCGGAAAAAATACTGTTCTGCACTTTTTATCGATGTTTCTCAAGCATTTGACAAGGGCCTTATATACAAGTTAAAGCTGAATTTGCCCAAAAACTTCTATAAGCTCATAAAAATTATTTAACTGATCGAAAGTTCATAATAAAAGAAGGAGATTTCTTAAGCTCGCCTCAGCTTATTAAAGCCGGAATTCCACAGGGTAGTATTTTGGGACCCATTTTATACTTGCTGTACACATCCGATATGCCAATTAGCAATCAAGTGCACACATCAACATTTGCTGATGACACAGCTTTTTTAAGTATTCTTGAAAGCGCGCAAGTAGCATCACAAGATTTACAAGATCACGTACTCAAATTGGAAAAATGGTTGAAGAAATGGAGAATTAAGGTGAATGAACAAAAATGCACTCATATAACTTTCACACTGCGTAGGGACTCATGCCTCCCTATTCGCATAAATAATCAAATGATACCCCAGCTTTCAGACGTCAAATACCTCGGTATACATCTTGACCGGCGCCTTACTTGGAAAAGCCAATAGAATCCAAGTTGACACAAATGAAGTTAAAATCAGTCCAACTAAACTGGCTTATTGGCAGAAACTCTATCCTCAGCTTAGATTGCAAATTACTACTGTACAAGTCGATACTTAAACCAATTTGGTGCTATGGGGCACTGCCTCAGCTAACAATGTTGAAAAAATTCAAAGACGCCAAAATAAGATTCTTCGAATGATCATAGTTGCTCCCTGGTATATCAAAAACTCTAATATTCACAAAGATTTAAACGTGCCAACAGTTAAATCAGAAATAGTGAAACATGCGGTAACGTATTTGAAAAAGCTTGAAACTCGTCCAAGTCCATTGGCGTGTAACATTGTTAATGCTCCTGATTACATTAGACTAAAAAGAAGAGATACTGCTTTTCTTGGCCGTACAATAGAGGGATGACCCGTAAATAATTTCAAAAATCGTGGAAAATACATTATTTTGTGTCTAGCACTGGCTGGACTTAAAAAGTATATTTTATTTTAGACTTAAGATATGAGTAATTATTGTTAGTTCAAACATATTGAAGATACAATAAATAAATATGAAAAAAAAATATTTTACAAAATAATTATATTATAATTTTTTGGATATAAAATTGTTTATCCACAAAAGAATTTATACAAGTTAACTAGCAAGATATTTATATTATATATATATTCTTTAAAATTTAAATCCAGTTTAGAAGTTAAAACTATTACAATATGATTTTTAACCATGCCGTTTTTCCCTTTTTAGGGTTCCGTACACAAAGAGTAAAAACGAAACCCTATTGTTTTCGCTACAATGTCTGTCCGTCTGTCCGTCTGTCAGCGCCTTTTATCTCTGGAACCGTAATAGGTAGACTCTTGAAATTTTCACAGATGATGTATAGCTGTTGCCGCTATAGCAGCAAATACTAAAACTTATAGGGTGTTCCAATAGAGAGGTGTTATTTACGAAAATGTGTTTATTTCTTGAACTGTAGAAGGGAAACACTTGAAATTTACAACAGTTATTAAAACTTAGTACACTATATAAACAAGTATTAAAAAATAAATTAAAGTGTGTTCCGACAGTGGTGTGAAATGCATGTATAAGGCCTAAGTTTTGAACCATAATAGGTAGACGCTTGAAATTTGCACAGTGTATAATTGTGGCCGCTATAGTAGCAAATACTAAAACTTATACAGATACAGAGGTGTTATTTATGAATAAGTGTTTATTTCTTGAACTGTAGGAGGAATACACTAAAAATATGCAAGTAGTAATCAAAACTTAGTTCGCTATATAAACAAGTCTAAAAAGATAAACCTAAAAATTAAAGGGTGATCCGATAGTGTCGTGATTTGCCTTAGTTTTGAACCATAATAGGTAGACTCTTTATTTTTCACCGAAGTGATATAACTGTGGCGGCTATAACAACAAATATTAAAACTTATAGGGTGTTCCGATATGTTCACGAATGTGTGTTTATTTCTTGAACTGTAGGAGGCATACACTAAAAATTTACAAACAGTATATAACTTAGTTCGCTTTATAAACAACTATAAAAAAAATAAACCTAAAAATTAAAGAGTGTTCCTATAGTGCTGTTATTTGCATGTATAAGACCTAAGTTTTGAAACATAATTGGTAGACTCTTGAAATTTTCACAGAAGGTATATAACTGTGTCCACTATAGCAATAAATACTAAAACTTATAGGGTGTTCCGAAAGTGAGGTGTTATTTGCTTTTATGTCTATATTTCTTGAGCTATAGAAGCCAACCACTTAGGAGGCATAGACTCAAGATTTAAAAACAGTAATTAAAACTTTGTTCGCTTTATAAACAAGTATAAAAAAATAAACCTAAAAATTAAAGGGTGTTCCGATTGTGGTATAATTTGCGTGTATAAGGCTTAGTTTTTGAACCATAACAGATAGACGCTTGAAATTTTCACATTATGTGTATAACTTTGGCCGCTATAGTAGCAAATACTTAACTTATAGGGTTTTTCGATAGATTCACGAATATGTGTTTATTTCTTGAACTGTAGGAGGAATACACTAAAAATATGCAAGCAGTAATTAAAGCGTAGCTCGCTATATAAACAAGTATAAAGAAATAAACCTTAAAATGAAAGGGTATCCCGATAGTGACGTGCTGTGGTGCATATGGCAAAGAGTAATTAAAACTTAGTTCGCTTTATAAAAAAGTCTAAAAAAATAATCCAAAAAACCGATAGTGGTGTGATTTGCATGTATTTGAACCATAATATGTAGACTCTTGAAATTTTCACAGGAGCTGTATAACTATGGCCGCTATAGCATCGAATAATAAAACTTATAGGGTGTTCCGAAAGTGACGTGTTATTTGTGTTTACGTCTTTATTTCTTGAGCAGTAGGAGGCAGACATTTAAAAATTACACACAGTAATTAAAATTGTTGGCTATATAAACAAGTATAAAAAATAAACCTAAAAAGTAAAGGGTGTTCCGATAGTGACGCGATTTGTATGTGTATGGCAGACTTTTGAATTTTCCCCAGATGGTGTATTACTATGGCCGCTATAGCAATGAATACTAAAACTTATAGGGTGTTCCGTAAGTGACCTGTTATTTACGTTTACGTCTTTATTTCTTGGACTGTAGGAGGCAGACATTTAAAATTTACTCACAGTAATTAAAAGATTCTTGGCTATATAAACAAGTATATAAAAAATAATCTTAAAAATTAAAGGGTGTTCCGATAGTGGCGTGATTTGCATGTATAAGGCATAACTTTTGAACCATAATAAGTAGACTCTTGAAATTTTCGCAGAAGTGGTATAACTGTGGCCGCTATAGCAATAAATATTAAAACCTATAGGGCGTCCCGATAGGGAGGTTTTATTCACGAATGTGTGTTTATTTCTTGAACTTTAGGATGTATAAGGCCTAAGTTTTGAACCATAATAGGTAGACTCTTGAAATTTTAACAGAAGGTGTATAACTGTGGCCACTACAGCAATGAATACTAAAACTTATCGGGTGTTCCGAAAGTGAGGTGTTATTTGCCGTTATGTCTTTATTTCTTGAGCTATAGGAGGCAACCACTTAAAATTTGCAAACAGTAATTAACTCTATGTTCGCTTTCTATTAAATTAAATGGTGTTCCAAGAGTGACGTGCTTTGCGTGTATATGGCCTAAGTTTCGAACAATAATAAGTCGACTCTTGAAGTTTTTACAAGAGGTTTATTACTATGGAAACTATAAAAAATAATTAAAATTAAAGGGTGATCCATCAGTGACATGTTTTTGACGTATATTACCTTATTTTTTGAACCGCAATAGGTAGGCCTGATATTTTTATAGTAAGTTTATTACCATGGCCGTTATAACAACAATTCCTAAAATTTAAAGGGTGCTCCAATAGCGCGGCAACTTTCGGGAATATGACTTTGATTTTAAAAAGAAAAGGATGCCCCATAAGACATGAAGAAATTAAAAACTTGAGTTTTGAAAGGCGTACTAGACTTAGTACGGACCCCTACGTGTGTGAGACTAACTCGCACTTGACTGATTTATTTTAATTTCAAAAAGCATGCTCATATACACCATAATTGTTTTGTGTTTTATTTTTGATGCTTCAAACACATAGACGACAGCGGCCACACCGCTATAAAACTACAAATGACATTGATTACAATCGTCGTAGAATACTTTTATTGTAAACGAGTTTCTAATTTTAAATTTTGTGATATTTTTTTTCTGTTGAAAAAAATAAAATTTTCGCAAACAGAAATATAAATTAGCCTAAGTTGGCTACAGCCATATCGGCGGTCCAGCTTTGATGGCGTTAAATAAACGTCTTTCTATAAACGTGTGTATTTTAGTATTGTCAGTTTGTAGTCGGTAGCCTGATGCTGTCTATCTGCTTAATACATGAATCATTCAGGCACATTATTATAACTTGTCAATAGCTATGGTTTGGATTTATTGGAGAGATAAGTAGTTTTTCTTATTACAAGTACGCTAAAAATTTCTATTAACTATCAAGTATTTTATAGTAACAAGCCTTACCCTCGTTATTATAGCGATAAAAGTTAGTTATGTGCTGTTTATGTAACCCAATTGAACAAATCGCCTAGGAAATTTGTATGAAAAGTACTCAATTTTTTTAGTTATTCCTACACAAATTTTCTAGACGTTTTGTTCAATTGGGTTACATAAACAGCACATTAAATAAATTAAGAATGAAGGATAAAACACCAAAACAAATACAAATACAAAACAGTTTAGATATGTAATTCAAGGATTTTTTCTACAAGCAAAGGAAAAACAATGTCACCGTTCAATAAAAATTGGTTCAGTGTATGTACTCATGTATTAAAAGTAACCACATCTTTATAATAATTTGGATAATTAGATATCAAAATCCTTAACATATTACAATTTAGTGTGTCGAATGAATTAAGATATAATGCAAATTTGCAATGGGTGTTAGAATTTTTTTTCCAACAAAAAGTGTTTTGACAACAAACGAGAATAAAATAATTTTGCTTTGAAATTAATATCACAGATGGTAATTTAATAGAAAATGTATTTGCCATAGGAAACTTATTTAAATTTAAGTTGTCATATTTTAAATACAAGCATTCATTTTCATTCATTAGGATTTTTTTATTTCTTACTAGCAGTGCCCGCGACTTCGTTAGCGTGTCGTGTAAAATTTTTTAAAAATTGGAATTTTTAAAAATGCAACAGTGTTTTTAAGTATTTATTACATAAGCATTATAAATGAAAAATTTTCAGATAAATACAAATTACTAAAAATTACGCAAAAACTCTCAACATATTTATCGTTCTCAAGAAGCTTCTCTGTACACGATGTTTTTTGTCTCATTACTTGGCGCATGTACGAACAATTTGTTGGAATCACTAACACGGGAAAGTGCTACGTATAGTTGACCATGGGAAAAACAATCTGTAGCCAGTTCTATGCCTGCAGTGCTCAATAAGGCAGTCCTTGTGCCTTATTAATTGTCATTGCAAAGCAAATAATTACTGGAAACTGAATGCGCTTAAATTTGAAAGGGAAATCAGCTGGTATAATAGGAATTCGGGGAATAAAAACTTGTTCACCAGCACCAAATCCCGTCAGTACTTCAGCTTCTAATACGTTTCGTTGTAGAGAAATTACTCTCAGACGGGTGCCGTTACACAATTTAGGTGGCCTCAAATTTCTCAGAAGTCCAGGCGCAGATAGGGAATTCAAAAATTCTATTGGACAGCTTGTAGCTTCATCTTGGTCCATAGCGCTGTTGATGTGTACTCTATAGATTCAGCAACCATGATGCTGCAACATGGACGTTCCGAGGGGCCAGAATGTCTCGATTACAAAGCCAGAAATTGTTACGATTTTTAAAATAATGTTCTGTACCGTAAACAGATGAAATTAGTTCTTCCGAAGAAGACACTGTTTTGCAAAAATTTGAAGACAGACTTACTTTTCCGTCCACATTTAGGTACGTACCTTCACCAATTTTTATTAACAAATCGGAAAACTGTTGTGCATTTGGGTTACCGCCTATTTGCGCTCGCATATTGACTGTCAAGTGCAGTCGTATGATTATAGGCCAGAGACTGGAGCTCTTTAGACTGGCGTTTATTTCGTCAGTTCTAGTGCCTCATGAAATAACTGGTAATGTTTGCCTAAAGTCTCCACAAAACAGAACTGTTACGCCACCCATTGGTCTGTTATTTTGCCGAATATCTTGCAGTGTCCTGTCCACAGCTTCAACTGCCTTGCGGTGAGCCATTGTGCATTCGTCCCACACAATTAAGTGACAGTCGCGCATAACATTTGCCTTATCACTGTTTCGCGAAATGTCGCAGACTGGCGTTTCTCTCAAATCTAATTGTTAAGCAATCTTAAACATAGAGTGAGCAGTTTTACCACTGGCAATAACGTGGCCGCTATCCCTGAAGATGAAACAGCTAGAGATATATTGCCTTCGCTTCGTACCTTAGCCAGGATAATTGTTGCTAAAAATGTTTTGCCAGTGCCGCCTGGTGCGTCTAAGAAAAAAAAAGTTTTCCTAAATTATTTGTGACGCTATCGCTAATAATATCAAAAATTCGCGGCTGTTCTGTTGTTAATTGAGGTATACCAAATTGAAGTGCTTCGGCAATTTCAATCGGTTGGTTTCGGCTAAGTACTCTCTGTTTATATGCCCTTCGTTTAAATCTGGTGCAGGCAAACCATAAGTTGGCAGTCGATTACCACCAATATTCTGTCTGGTTTCTCTGAAAAAGTGTTCTGAAAATTTATATTGGTACTTTTGCCATAATTTTATCGGATCTCAAAGACTACAAAAAAATAACATCGTAGCGAACAAATGACGCAAGCGACGTTTTAAACACTTGCTTCGGCCAGTGTATCATCCCAGTGCTGGATGATGTCCAGTGGCGTGCACGGCAGGCGCTTGAAATGATGGGTATTCAATGTTCTCAAACATTCGAAGCGCAGCAAAGGATTTGGGTCGCGTACAGTATATAAGAGTAGACGCAGATAATAGCACTCTGTGTTATTTGGATGCACTGTATAAACCCGGCCTACAATACTGTCTTTAAAAACGCCTGGGAAACCCTCTACAATTGCGTCTCTCTTACGACGAATAAAAATACCGCGTTGCTTGTTGTACGTATAGTACGATGGAATTTCTTCGTAGAAGAATGTTTTGGCAAAGTCGTCTGTTTCACATAATTGGAAAAAGGCGACTAAAGTTGTTTGCCTGGGGTTTTCAAACAATTGCCTAACATTATCCGGATTAAAATATATACGTTGCCCTCCTTCTAAGTGCACAATAAAATGCATTACGGGAAGATATCGTTCATGGATAGAAAACCCAAAAATACGCCACACTGCCTCAGAAGAACTGATGTATCTACCAGATTGAAAACGTGTTACCTCATGTTGCACTCCTGATCAACTAACACAACAGTAACTTCATTCGTCGTAGGGGCGTTGTACCGACCACGATGTTCGGCTATCGGTCGGCGATCAGCACTGATTACAAATTTGTAATCGTTTGCTCTACCTTGAGCGACAGAGACGTATGGGTTTATTTGATGCAACAGGTTTTGTAGTTCAGCAGTCACACTTGCTTTGAGATTTTTAAAATTTCGATTTTGTATATTGGCCTGTTCACAATAGTCGGATACAAAGTATATTTGTAGAAATTTTGATTCATTCTTAGGAAGAAGGGAGCCTATTAAATGATACACTTGTCCTTGTACTTTAAATGTAGGCATAAATGCGCGTTCTACAATTTGTTTTGCACCAAATGATGTCATTTGGAATGCGGAATTATAAGAACGGACGCAATCTAAAAAATGTTTAGCATTTGGATGATTTCCGTTTAAAAGTGATTTTAAAAGGTCTGGAGATTCTTGAAAAATGTCTAAACGTATCTATCCGGCACAACAACACAGTCCTATTGACTCTTTACTCCATTTCAGAGCATAGCAATGAGTGCAGATTTTTGTCATACTACCAACGTCAGAGAAATCTGCATAATTAATGTTGCGAGTATAGGTAAAACCACTCGTGTTTTTATTAATCCATGGGCTGAACGGCGGATAATGAAGTGATCTATTTTGATGTTGAGCTGATGTTTCGGAAGCGCGAGACTCTGAATGTCGCTCACCATCAACTGTCAAAAACCCCTCACGCTCAGAATGACGCTCACGATCAGTTGTCAAACGGTCTTCACACTGAGTAACAGTTTCTGAAGCGCGTGATTGAGCATGCCGCTGGTATTTCATGCTGAGTGACAGATTCAGAAGCTCTACATTCAGTATGACGTTCACGATCAGTTGTTCAGCTTCAAATATGAGCTACCTATGATATTTCTGCAACAACAACTAAAGGTAAACTTAGCAAACTGGGAAAGTACCCGATTATAGAAAAACGACTGCTCGTTTCTATTGAGTTTTCACAACAGTGTTATTCCACAAAGTAAAAAACCAAATTTTATTCAATTGGCTATTTGACAGCAAGTAATTCATATTTTTGCAGCGCCATTTGTGTTTTAAATATCCCACTTTCAAAAATGAAAGGTGCCGTACTAAGCAGTTAAAATTTTCTGTTCTTTAAAATATCCTACTTCCAAAATTACCTAAGTATGTATTTCAAAAAATAACCAAATTATATAACACGTACTCGACTTAAAAATATTGTTAGGTTTTATTTATTCTATTAAACAATGGGATCTTTCAAAATAAACACTCAAATAATTACTTTTATTTAAAGACACTTATTCAGCTTTGTATAAATAACTATTGTTGGCACTCTCCACTCTAACACTCACTAACATACCTAAAAATCACCGATCACGTACAGGTTTAAATAAATACTCACTCGCAACCTGTGTACATGAGCTACTTAAGAAAATTCTGTAACAATTCTTTAAGAAAATTCTGTAACAATTCTGTAATACAATCGTTTGCATTAAGTTTTTGCAACAATGTAATTCCACAAAGTAAAAATACATATCAAATACAAATTTTATTTAATTAGCTATTTGGTAGTAATACATATTTTGTCAGCGCCATCTGTTTAAAATATCAAAAATTAAAGGTGCCGTGCCGAATAAGTAGTTAAAATGATCTGTGTTTTAAAATATTCAACTTTCAAAAATCAAAGCAGTATTTACGTAGTTCCTCCTTAAGATATGCTGCATATTAGTTTATGTATTTTTTTTACTTTTTAACAAGTAAAGTATTCATATCCGGTTACTTCAACTACGTACTTTCACTGCTTTTTCTCCACTTTCTAAGATATCTTTGCGGAAAAAAAGTATCCTATATTGGGACCAGGATACCTAGGTACCTGCTCACAAAATTTTGTTAAAATCCATCTAGTAGTTTTTACGTGATGAGAACGTCATTGAAAAGCAGACAGACAGACAGACAGACAAACGGACAGACGGAAGTGAGTTATTATTTTATTATATGTATAGATTAGTTTTCATTATTTTGTTAAAGCTGATTTTAATAGGCTTTAAAAATTGAGTTCAATCGACACAATTTAACCCTACAGACTCCAGAGCATTACCATGGAAACTCGTACAAACGTATACGTAATGTTTAAAATTTAATATTACTCATACTTAGGGAGTAACTTAGCAAAATATATTTTAAATAAAAAAATAGATAACTGTAAAATTTAAAAATTCTTAAATATTGCAAAAATCATGAAACAAAAATAATTCTTTAATACAAAAATATAAAAAAAGAACTAACAACAATAAAAAATGTAACAAATGCAAACTGCATAATTATTTTTTATTTTTGTGGCATTTGGCAATAATGACAATAACAACAAACAACAACAAAAATTATACCAAAGTGATAAATATGAACAAAGTTATTTAAATAATGTCAGCTGCAAAATGTTGCGTCTCAGGATTAAAAAATATGAAAAATTGTGGTGGAAAATCGTAACATAAGTAATGGCCATGATTTTAAATGTTGCTGTAGACTATTTTATTTTACTTCAAATAATTAGCTTGTTACATATTTTTGTTATAGTATATTATTAATTTTTTCTGTCTCTTTATAACTGTTAAAAACGCAATATTAAACAATGAAGGTCCAATAAATTTCTGATTACAATCTTTTATTTACAAGGCAATTTGTGTCATTTTCAGTTAAATTCAGTAGTTGGTAAAATAGGCAAGTTATCGTAACGAGCCTTACTCTTACAACGAATAACTACTTATCTCTCCGATAAAATTATAACTTTAGCTATTGACAAGTAATTATAATAAAACTTAAAATAATTTTTTTTTGTATATTCTCACGCAAATGCACATTTCGACTGCAAGTCCTACATACTATTTGCTTTCTACATGTATATCATTATTAAATTTTATTTATAATTTATTTATTCATATACATTGTATAAAGTCCACGAGTTGGGAATAAAGCTACCAGGCGAGATTGAAGCTCAAATAATACCAATGTGGCACGGAATAAAAAATATAGGTTTTGAGTATCTATTTATCTACAAAAATAAAAAGAACAGAATCAACTTTCAATTAGTTCGATGAATTGTAGGGGTATATTTTTTCGGTAAAAAATATATATTTTTAATAATAATATAACAATAAAAAATATTACCCAACGAAAAAAAAAACCAATTGAATCGCTTGACTTTAATAAAAATCTATATCTAATACAGAACACCAATTTTTTGATTTTTTGTGTGTCTGTCAGTTTGTGTTCATATCACGGGAAAACTATTGGAGATTTAATAAAATTTTCACCGATTCAAAAATACTTAAAACTTTTCAACAAAATTTAATTTTTAAACGGGAAATTTTAGAGACTATTTACATACAAACCTTTATAATATTAGAATTTTTTTGTAAAAAATATATTGCAACTAAGTTTACTAAGTTTGCCTTAGTTATTGTTACAGAATTGTCTTCAGTAGCTCATATACACAGGTTACGAGTGTGTATTTATTTGAACTTGTACGTGAACGGTGATTTGTAGATAAGTTAGAAAGTGTTAAACAGTGTCAATAATAGTTATTTATACACAGCTGAGTAAAGTGTCTTTAAATTAAAATAATTATTTGCTTGTTTAATTTTGAAAGATCCCATTGTTGAATAAATGACACGTAGCATTATCTTTAAGTGGCGAACGTGTTGTATAATTTGGTTATTTTGTGAAAAACATACTTAGGTAATTATGTGATTACATTATTTGTGTTATTTAGCGTTAATTTTTGAAAAGTTATTAAAAATACTACGACTTGAGTGTATATATATTTTTCAAACCTTAATTTTTAAACCCAATAAACAAACATAATTCTTTAAATGGCAAATTCACATAATCGAAAATTAAATATAAAATTTGTTGTTTTATTTAAAATTCAAGAGATAAATATTAAGCTTTAGTCAAATCATTAACAATGATATACAATATGTTGCGATCGAGCTTTAATGGCGAAGCAATGTATAAATAATCAAAATGGCTGTATTTCTCTGCATCAAAAAGTTATCGTTATATAATCTTCACGGATTTATCTTGCATTCTAGAGGTAACAACAAAAATACATTTGTGTTTTATATAATCAGGATTAAATTTAATGCTTAATTTCAGCACGATATATACTGTAAGGATCTCAAATAGGAAATAAAATGATACGGGTTATAACTTTATTAAATTTTATTTGTGCTACTCTGCACTTCTACTTTTTTTAACTATAACTTTTGTTATAGAGAACCCAAGTTAATCTTGTAGACATACACGTAATATACTCTAAATATATATTACTCATACGCAGAGAGTATTAAACCAAAAAAAAATATAATAGTAAAATTTTAAATTAGAACAACATTATTGTTTAAATGTAAAATTTTAATTTTCATTTTTATTTTTGCTTTTACTGAACCAGAATTTATTTCTTGTTTTTCTCACAAACAGATAATGCTGTTTTTAGGTGGCAGCAAAAAAGGCTTAACAAAAGTATTAAAACACGAAACAACAATTCTTTAATTGAAGCATGTGTTGAGAACAAAATGGCAACAGCATTAACAAACAATCTACAAACCAAACCGCATAATTTGCATTTGTTAGTATTGTGGCAGTTGGCAGTTGGCGATAGTAAAGAAAAAAGTATGCTATAATGAAGGATAAAAATATTATTTAAAAAATGTCAACAGAAAAATGCTTTGTTTTGAGCTTGAAAAAAGTTGCGTGGAAAATTAAAACAAAAACATAAGTTATTGGCCATGATTTGAATTGTTACTGTGATATATTTTTTGTCATAATTTTTTGTGTTATTTTTTATTTTAAATTGCTTGATATTACATATATGTACATTAGGGTGGAACTAAAAAAACATTTTTTCGATTTTAATATTAAATAGTGATAAAAGGTTGCCATTTGATATTGTTAAGTCAATTGTAAAGTTCAAAGACGATTGGAGTAGGGTAAGAGATGCCGCAAATCCAAATGTCGCAGATCCAAACTTACTGAAATTTAGCAAATTTAAATTTTTTTGATTGTCCAAAAACTGTATTATATAAATAAAAGGACCATGCTAAGTATATCCAACAAGTTTTAGTCAAAGAAAAATCGTTAAAATATTATATCTACCCTTATCTTACTACAACAAAGAAAAAAAAATAAATAAATAAATTTAAAAAAAATATTTTTCACGTTTTCATACACCATTTAGGTATTAAAACGTGATAAAAGGTTATAAAATGACGATGGATGGAAAATTTTTATGTTTTGAATTATTTTAGGATTAGTGTTAATGAAATTAAAATAATAGTAAATATAAAAAGCCACCAATAAAATAAAAAATATAACTATATAAGATTTAAAGCAAAAAAATATGTTCAAGGCTTCTACGGCAGGCACCTCAAGATGTGGTTCAATCACAATAAAACTTTGTAGAATAACTTCTCACATAAAAAGACAAATTTTTATCACTATTTGAACGGATAATACAAACATTTATGCCATATACACGCAAAGAAAAAACATGGTTATTGTATGGTCACGGCAACCACACTATGTTCTCTGTAACAATAGATGTTTGCTGTGAACAAATTATAGTTATTTAAAACAATACTTTGGACACGATAAACAAGTTTTTGTTAATAGTTAATCATTCAATGGTTATACGCACCAAAAGGGCAACATGGTTGATTTGAAACATATTTAAATTCAAACCACAACCAAATTATTTTTAATATTTAAAAATTTTAACCATAATATATTATTATTAAACATAGTATGTTAAGTTTGACTAAAAATAAACAAATAATGTTTGGTTTTAAAAATACATATTTTGGTTTTGACATTTTTTCAGTTCAGAAATGTGTGTGTAAGCTATCGGTTCATCTAAAACCGTAAAAACATTAAATACATATTTGTTGTCAACAAATAAATTTGTTTTTTTATAGTTTTAAATTAATTATATCAAACAAAGAAATAGGTAAGCAGAAAATATAAAAATATGTACTTAAGTCTAAATGGAAATATTCGTGTATTTGTTTTTTATAAATATATTCATACGTTGTCACATATAACCATTTACATGTTTCAAATTATATTATAGTATGTTTATATTATAAACATAACTATGGTTGTATTTAACAATGTTATTTTTATGTTCCAACGACAACAATATTATTTTTATATATAACCATATAATTCAACCATAATATGTTGCTCTTAGATTATGGTTACCTCAACCATGTTTTTTATTTGCATGTACCAACGTTCCAGTACATACATATAAATATAATATAATATAATATTAATAACGAATGCTTTCAATTTCTTAAAAAAAAAGTATTTCATAATTTGTAATTCTGTCTGCATTAGGCGTTTAGGCATCAAAAAGATTGCTCAAATATCAAAAACGCAAATAACGCCTTTTTTATATTGTAATTCTCAATTTGGAGGGATGGTGTAAATTAGTATTTTTCACAAAGATTTCTGCAGTTTCACCTTAAAGACTACTTATTATACAATTTTAAATTAATTTGTAATTAACTCAATTATTTATTTGATTAAAATATAAATTTTTTCTATCTTAATTAAACTTATAATTGAATCAATGAAAAATAGTTAAATTTTGATCTGAAACTTAATAAAATTTTATTGGGTGCAAAATTTGTTTCTGTTAAGAAAATAAAAACCTAAAACTTCTCGATAATTTATCAATTAAGTGCAAGTAAAAATAAAATTGTCTTTCTAAAGGGTTACGGATCCAAGTACCCATTTTAAATAAAATTAAAACGTATAGAAAAAAGTTTCTTTAAACTGAAACTAAATTAAAGTTGTGGAAGGACTAGTTGTAATGCTCTTTGATAACACCAAAAATATATTTAAATTTAAAATTAAAAAAATATCTAACGATAAAAGAACGAAATTTTAACTATTTAGGTTGTCAGTATAAAATTTCCGAAAACTTCATTTGCGAACCGTTTTTAGGCAAAATTTTAAATTTAAGGAATGTAAAAATTTTGTAGGTACGCAACTCGACAGACAAATAAATTTTGCATGGTATAGTATCGTTTCAAGGCTTTTGCTGGAAATTTTTCGTTTTTGGAAACTGTTAAAATCAGGAAAGTTGAGTAATTTACATACGTTATTATTGCTTTTTTGCAGTTTTGGAAGGTTTGCAATATATTTTTTTATGCCTAAATGAATAAAAATTTTGTATTAATTTTTTTTCTGTGAAAGGCTATTTTAACTTCTACTTATGATTTCGTTCGAAATTAAAAATAAATCAGTCAAGTGCGAGTTAGACTCACACATGTAAGGTTCCGTACTATGTTTAGTATAACTTTAAAAATTCAAGTTGTTAATTTTTTCATGTCTTATGAAGCAACCTTTAACGAAAATTGCATCACTATTGAAACACCCTTTAAATTTTAGTCATATCAGCCATGGTAATACACTTTCTATAACTTTCTATAGCCTTCAGTAAATGTTGTACTGTAAACATTTCAAGTCATCTCTCTGTCGGAACACCCTTTAATTTTGTTATTTTTTATAGGGACCATGGCATTTCTCTTTCTATGATTATATAAAGAGTCTATCTTTTTCGTTTAAAAAATAAAAGAAAAACATGTCGCTGTCGGAAAACCCTTTAATTTTTACTGTTTTTATAGGGGCCATAATAATACACAATTTGTAAAAATTTCAAGAGTCTATCTATTATGGTTAAAAATTGGGCTTTATACATGCAAATCACACTACTATCGGAACACCCTTTAATTTTTAGGTTTATTTTTTAGACTTGTTTATTTAGCGAACTAAGTTTTAATTACTGTTTGTAAATTTTGGGTTCAAGAAATAAACAAATATTCGTGAATAACACCTTTCTATCGGCACATTTTAATATTTGTTGCTATAGAGGCCACAGTTATACACCTTCTGTGAAACTTTCAAGCGTCTACCTATTATAATTCAAAATTTAGGCCTTATACTTGCAAATCCCAACACTATCGGAACACCCTTTAATTTTAAGTTTTATTTTTTTATACTTGATTATATAGTGAAATAAGTTTTAATAACTGTTTGTAAATTTCAAGTGTATCCCTCCTACAGTTCAAGAAATAAACACATTTTCGTAAATAACACCTCTCTATTGGAACACCCTATAAGTTTTAGTATTTGTTGCTATAGCGGCAACAGCTATACATCATCTGTGAAAATTTCAAGAGTCTACCTATTACGGTTCCAGAGATAAAAGGCGCTGACAGACGGACAGACATTGTAGCGAAAACAATAAGGTTTCGTTTTTACACTTTGTGTACGGAACCCTAAAAATGACGTTTTTGTTCACTTTTTTGTCCAAAAAGAATAATAGTGAGGGCCATCGCGATCCTAAAAGTGTTATATATTACTATAAAATTTTACCGATTTTACCAAATGGTACTGCAAACTTGGCAGTTTCCTGCGGGTAACTTAAAAAACTATTTACAGTTCTCTTCAATAATTTGGAATTTAATACAAATTTTAGAATTTTATATAAAGCCTATATTTCTGAGTAGTTACCCAGGGATGGGTACCTTTGAGTTCCTCGATAGACCGATTGGTAGCGCGCTTGTCTAACAGTCTGGGGATTGCGGGTTCGACTCCTGCCAAAGACTCTGTTTTCTGCAGACAAGCAAACAGCTTCGCAGATTGTGTTGCCTTAAAAAAAATATTACATCCATATCTGAAGTACTATAAAAATAAGGAAATTAGAAATAAAATTCACATAGACGTTTCGAGGGTGGAATTGATGGCATAACTCCCCCTGCCCATAAAAACTTACAAATTTTATTTTAATTGTACCATCCACGAAATGGGCCGAAAATGTAATTTTAGAATCTCCAGGGTCAAAGTTTCGTCCGATAAATTTTCAGAGCTAATATAAAAAAAATAAAATTATGTCCGGATAGATTACCAAACTACCCGTATATGCATCGCATGAATCGAACATATGTGTATATTACTATACATAACAAGTGGTATTTTATCTACTCATAAATTTAGTTTGTTATCAATTATGGCAAGGGTTATATTATATAGGGTGCTGTAACAAATGTGGTTAGTATCTTGAATATTGAAGCATAGTCACAAGTTCAACACTCAAATGTGGCAACACCGATTTTTCTGATATGTACTTATTATCTATATAATTAATAGGCAAACACGTTTTTTGTAATCCCTTTTACGTCCGTAATACTGCACCGATTTTGGAAAGACTTATATGATTTTAAAGCTTTTTCCACACAGATGTTTTTTAATTTTGTTTAAACAAATATGCATGTACATGTTGTTTTCTTAGTTGAAAGTCGAAAACACAAGTAAATTTAGGAGAAACACGTGCATTTTCGTATTTAAGCATAGCCATACTTTTTCTTCCAAGTGTTTTTTTTATTAAAAAGCGACAGCGAAGCGCACCAATGATATCTAGTATGTATAATTGTACATATTCACAGATATTTCCATATAGCACTTAATCTCTGGCAGAATAAATAGTTATAAATTGGCTATACAAGTTTCAATAGATACGCCTAAATAACACCCTCGTAACATATTTATGTCATTACAATAATAATATGTATTTATCTTATTACCGACCATTCCCATGGGCAAATATCCAACGATCTTTCAGTCAGAAGTATACGACATCCTCATCTGTGCCAGGCAATGTTTAAGAAGAAAGAAAGGGTAACAAAATTACCTGAAGTTACAGTAAGAGCCTTAACCTTATTAGAACAAATTAGGCAGTCGGAATTGTGCGATATCGAGCCTAACGTAAAATGTAGGCCAGAACCAGCCTTTGGGATAAGAATCTGTAAGTACTGTAAGCTGCACGATAGGACTTTGTGCATATCCTACTTTAGGGTCTCGTATAACAAATTTCATAGGGGTATTTGGAAATTTGCCAAGGACTTCTATTTGTTTTCCTGAGTACTTTCCTTTAAAGGAAAAGTGTTTGATAACAGTCCATTTTAGTTTATTTTTCCAGGAAAGTAAAAGCTGTCTCAACTAACCAATTGTTAAAAAAGTAAATGAAAAATTTCTCAAAAATTTGCTAGACTTTTTATGCCACTTAATATTATTCAAAAACGTAAATGTTTTATTATAAAATGCCTTTATTATTTTGAAGTGAAGGTATAAATTTTTACAAAAATAAATAAAGCTAAAAAATAATGGATGATGTTGAATGAGAAATACAAACTTACAGTAGGTAGCAGAAAGATGTACATGTTTGTATGTTCTGTATTTGTAGGCGCATAAAAATAGTAATAATGAAGCTATTTTTATACTTTATAAAAAAAATTGTAATAATGAAGCTATTTAATTTTTAATATGGGTGCCCCGGTAGACTAGTGGGTAGTGTGCTATTCTATCAGTCTGGGGGTTGTAAGTTCGATTCCCAACAGAGACTCGGTATGTTTCACTACAACGAGTAAAAGTCTTCGTTACTTTGCTTGATAATCTAAGTTAGAATATAATTTTAAATTGTATTGTAACATTTAATAAATAAATAAATTGCCACAACTCGATTAGGTTTGGTGGAGCTCTGCGTTATTTTCCTGATCGTCTTTTTTATTATTTCATGTGGAATTTTGCAAACAACAAAATTGTTCACAATTTCTAACAGAGTACAAGGCTATAAATTAAAACCTAGTACTCAAATATAATTTAGTTTAATTTAAAAATTAACAAAAACCCAAGATAATAGCAACCAGATCGAAAACTGAATTTAAAATAACGGTTAACTAAAAAATTTTCAACCTCTCATGATTTTTAAATTTGTTTTAAGAGCAGTTTTGTGAAGAACAAAACAGGAAAAAAGAACACAAAAACATAAATTTGAAAATCCCTTCATTATTACTATTTTTGTTCATCTAGCGATAGAAGAAATTCAAACATGTACTTACTTCTGCTTCCTACCAGAGGGAAATTAAACATTTCACGAACAGCTATTTATGACGAAAACCACAAATCTTTTAAGAAAACTCGCGACTTTTGGTTTCATATAATTTTTACCAAAAGATAAACTTCCTTGTTTGTCCTGCTGTGTAGTAATGCTATTTTATTTCCTTTTTGCCAAGAAAACTACTTCTATTTATTATAGAAATATTTCAAAGAAGCATAAGAACAACTAAAATTGGTAAAAGGTTATGTTTATTATTTTTCAAAACCAAAAAGCATATACATATGCATAACAAGTTAATAATTTTAAATAATTATTTATTTACGCTTTTAACACTTTTCACCTGATAATCCCTGAAGTGACATTATATCACCTTGTCGAAGCAAATGATAATTAATTTTTTCACACATTATAAAAATATTCAAAGTTAAAAAAATGTAAATGTATTAAACTTACTGTTGTCATATCTTTCGGTGAAGACCGTCGTCACTGGCTGTTGTTTTGGTACGTTTGGCGAGCGCTTTCGATGTAAAGACATCATTTTCAAGCCGAGTTGAAAATTGTACTGGAGAGTTAGTATTATCTGCTTTAGTATAAATAGTAATGAGTTTAGGTAATTGTTCATTATGGTGGTGTTTATTTAAATGGTCTTGTACAGGTAGATTGCTTGTTACCTGATATATTTATTTTGAGGTCAGTTGATAATTTAGTATTTTTGTCTTTTATTGTTAGCTAGGTAAGTGTGTCCGTCTGCAGGTGTTTTTCGTTTGTTAGAATGTTTTAGAAGTTTTAGTGGTGTGAAAATTGTATCTGAGGTTGTGTTTACCTGTTCGTTAATAATATCTTCGTTAAAAGTTCGCGTTTTGTAGATTTGCATGTTTTCAAGAATATCTATTCTTCGTCCTTTTTTGCTAGGATGTAGCAATGTCATACATTCATCTATTTTCCTTGGTATATGCTCGTGAGTTTCAGGGTGTACTGCAAAGTTGGAGTCCTCTCTTTTTCGTTTGTACGAGCGCATGTGTTCTGTATATCTTGTTTTTAGTGTTCATCCCGTTTGTCCTATATATGTATGGTTGCAGGTGCAAGTAAGTCTGTATACTCCGCTATTGTTAAATTTGTCGGTTGTTTCTGTTGATGTCTTGAGATTATGTCGTAGAGTGTTGCTGGTTTTCAATGCTATAAGTAGTCCCTCCTTCTGAAAGAGGTTAGTTAACCTATATATTTCTGGTCCTGTATAGGTAAAAACGTGTCGACGTGGTGTTGTATTGGTTGACTCTTCGTCTTTTCTCCCTCCGTACCTAGTGCTGTATTGTCTTAGTAGTTTGTCGATAGTACTGCTTTTGTAACCGTTATTTTTTAGCTATAGCGTAAATTGTGCTAAGTTCTTTGTTGTACTTATCCGGACTGAGTGGGATTATTTTAAGTCTGTGTATCATATGTCTAAATACTGCGAGTTTATGTTGCATAGGATGGTTTGATGTGATGTGAATAGTAGTGTCTGTTGTGGTTGGTTTTCTATAAATGTCAAAGGCTAAAGAGTTAGTTCCTCTTGTTATTGTAATGTCAAGATAATGTAAAGATTTGTCTTTTTCCTTTTCCATTGTGAAGGTAATGTTTTATGAAAAGTGTTTAAGTCTGTCAGGATTTCTTCGGCATTGTCCTGTTCAAGAATGCATATGATGTCGTCAACGTATCTATGATAGTTGGTTATTTTATGTTTTTCCATTAGTGTTTTCACGTGTGTTGATTCAAAGTGTTGCATGAAAATTTCCATAAAGATTGCGGATGTTGGGTTTCCCATACCAAGTCCGTCTGGTAATTTGTAGAAGGAATTATTAAACCTGAAATAGTTTTGTTTTATTATCGTCCTTGCGATGTCCATAATTTCATTGGCGTATTGGATGTCGTATAAATTGGCGAGTGTGTCTCGTAGGATTATTAGGGTTTCGCGTGTAGGTATTGATGTGTAAAGGTCCTTAATGTCAAATGAAACGAGTCGCGTGTTTTCGGTTATTTTAGTGTCTTTAAGTTTGTTGACGAGGTCTGGTGTGTTACGTATCATGTATGTATTTTCTAAGTTTAGTTTTTCTTTAAGTAGGGTGGTGAGATGTTTGGCTAAGTTATATGCTGGAGCAGGTCTGTAGTTTACGATAGGTCTCATTGGTATGTTTTCTTTGTGTATTTTCGGTTGTGCTCTGAGTGTTGGTGGTCCTGGGTTCATGTTCATGTATTTGTATTAAACTTATTTTAAATTGCTTTTACGTAAAACGTTAAACAGCATTTTGTTCTTCAAAAGCAAATATTCCTTTGCTTTACTACATTCATCTCTTTTTGGTCGTATATTTTAATATGTGTGTAAATATTTTATTATGGTGTGATATCATCACAAAAAGAAATGGAATTGTTAGTATTACACTTACAACAAGTACCGACTCACTCCCTTCTAATGTACCTTTTATTTAGTTGGAGTCAAATACAGAAAGGGGTAAACATTGACACAAAGGGCCCCAAAATTCAATATATTTAGTATATCTGTAGAACATTTGGGTAAGACTTAGTGCAGTTTGCTTGCACTAGTAGGTTTTTGTTTTTTGTATGTCATAAAAAATGCAGACCTTTAAATAAAGGTAAGTAATGTTGTTAAAAAATTCTTTGTTTTTCCTTGTACACTCGTGGTCTTGCTTGAACTCGCCCAAATTCAATGTTATTACGTTAAACATTTACTCATACTTATCCAAATTTGCTGGAATATCAAATAGTAACATGTGCTAATATAAATATTTAAAAAAATACTATAGGGCAATAACAAAAATAGTTAAATTTTATAATTAATTTCCTGGCCAGAAACAAAAGGAATTGCATGTGTAGAACAAACATTATACGGGTATATAAGGGTCTATCTAGACCATATGTATGTGTTGGGTATAACAACATTTTCTTATGACTATCACTATATACTACCTTTAAAATATTTAGGAAATGTAACGAAGTTTCAAGTCTCTAACTAGTTTGTAAATATATTAAAACTGCATTTAAAATCAAAAAGGTCTCACCAGATCCATGTGTGGCCAGATCTGCTATCAATAGGCTAAAGCGAACTTTCAAAATCTTTTTAGTTAAATATACAATTTCGACTAATTACAAACGCAGGTAGAAAGCGTTTGTAATTTGTACAATATTAATTTCAGGACCCCATAAAGTATATAAATTCTGGATGCTTATAAATGGGCAATTCCATGTCAAATCAAACAAAAAAAATTGTTTTCAAATTTACCACTTCCGATTTCATTGAAACTTTTGTTGTTTATATTCTTTGACTTTCTGAAGCCAAATATAGTTTTAAAAAACTTCTATCTCTTATGGTGTTTTAGCTATACAGCTGCCAAAGTAGGAAAATATCGCTTTTTTTCATATGCGCTCAAGGATTAAATATGCTCTTATTCCAGTTCTATAAGCCCTAGGAAGTTAAGTAATAGCTCATTTGAAAGGGGATTTCATACGCTTTAATTTGATATCATGAAAAAAACAAATTTTTAATAAATTATTTTCTTATATTTAAAAAAAAGTTTTATAAAAATCTTTGACATACTGTCTTCTAATTTTTTTAAAATTCATATATATTTTTGTTTGCTTTTAGTTTTGTAGGGTTTTTCTGCTTTAATTT